>ML107301.1:4074-31589 GCA_003697995.1 Taxidea taxus jeffersonii
GGGGGGTGGGGGGGAGAGGGGTTGGGAGAGGGTGGTGGGGTTACATTATATGTTTAAATAAAAAAGCTTAAATTAAAAAAAAAAGATGGTTAGCAACAGGCTCTTCACCTCAAGTATCTTACAGATTAGGCCATTTTGGAGTTAATTCAGTCCCATTATTGTAAACTAGTGTGTGTGTGTGTGTGTGTGTGTGTGTGCACTATATATGTGTGTACTTTGTATGTGTGTGTTTTGTGTGTGTGTGTGTGTATGTGTGTGGTGTGTGCATGTGTGGTGTCTCTGTGTGTGGTGGGGCATGTATGTGTGTGTGTTGGTGTGTGCGTGTAGTGTGTTTGTATATGTGTGCGGTGTGTGTGTATGTTGGTGTATGTTGGTATGTGTGTGTGTGTGGTGTGTCTGTGTGGTAGGATATATGTGTATATATGTGTGGTGATATGTGTATGTGTTGGTATGTGTTGGGGTGTGTGTGTATGTTGGTGCGTGTTGGTGTATGTGGTATATCTGTGTGTGGGGTGGGGTATGTGTGTGTAGTGTGTGTGTTTATATGTGTGTGGTGTCTGTGTGTGCATGTTGGTGCATGTTGGTATATGTGTGTGTGCAGGCATGCAGGTGTGGGTCTGTGGTGGGATATGTGTGTATATATGTGTGGTGTTGGTGTGTGTTGGTGTGTATGTGTGTGTCGGTGTGTCTGGTGGGGTATGTGTGCATAGGGTGTGTGTTTTTACAATGTCATTGTCATACTCACCGGTGAAACGGGTCCCACTGAGGAAGAGATGGCCAAGAGAGTAATATCAACTTTTCATTGTAAATCCTTCCTTTAAACTATTAATAGGAGGGACAGAGAAGGTTAAAGATCTCTGGTAAAAAAAAAATTGAGATTTCTTTAGAAACCATAAACAGTTACAGATATCTGAAGAGCCATTGAAACAAAGGCCAGAGCAAGACAGACATCCACTATGACGTATCAAGCGATGGTAAATTGCCGCAGAGGATGACTTGTTTCCTCACGGCCCCGGCACCCTGCGCTCCCTCCTCCCCCGCCCCCCCCCCCCCGAAGTATGAATACTGCGCGAGAGAGGGAAGGTATCTGGCTATTTATGTGAAAAATGACTCTCCCCTACAATCACCTTCTGTCAATAAAATGCTTATTTTCTGACATGTCAATTAGGTGATTCATAATCCAGATGACCATCCCCTTCCATTTAGTACTGTTGGGCTGGGTTAAATGTCTGAAGTGTTTACCCTTTATGACCAGTGGCTTGGATCTGTTCTCAGTCAAACTGGGCCACTCTGACATGTTTGCCTGTAGGATTTCTCTTGAGGTAAAGTAACCATTATTATCAGATTTTAAACTGAACGGCAGATTAGGACAGTGGCTTTACCATCGGCAGTGAGCAATGCTTGTTTTACGGTACCATGGATCCAAAATAGGGAGTTTGGAGGAAGAGTTCAATGCAAAATAAATAAGCCTGTCATTTACAGAACTGCGTGAAGGAGGCTTAAGAGGCAGAGCTCCGTCTTCAAAGGGATCGTCTGTTTTTCAAAAGCCAGTTATTGGGGAGGGGGGGGATGATTTGTCTCAGCATCTAAAGCTAATTTTACAAGATCTGACTGATAATAAAGTAATCATTTTAAAAAAATTGAGATGCATTTTACATACCACAAAAATTTACCATTTTAAAGTATACAATTCAGTGATTTCCAGTATGTAAAGTAATCGTTTTTTAAAAAGACTGATGAGGATTGGTGTTAGATAGCCACGCTGCATGTTTCATTCATAAATATATCCAGTTATACCTAACAAATATTAAATGATTGCAGTGTTAACATACCAGAATGCTCCTTTGTACTTCTCCAAAGCAATCTACAAATAAAGAACAGGGTTTGTATTCTTCTGTAAAATTATTAACCAATTTTACAGTTAAAGTTAATGCATTTGAATGCTGAAGAAAGGCAGAGTTTAAAATACCCTCTTTTCAAATCTCTTTACGGAGATGAAGTTTGGAGAACATTTGAATGGAAAAATTTTAAATTGTCCTAGAAACTAGAGAACATAGTTTTTGATAGATAAAAATAAAGTTGTGGGAAAACGTTTTTTTGCAAATAGGCTGAATTTCAAAGAAGACTGCCTTTCATTACTTTGGAGTAGATGTATGAATAACAGGGAAATTTCAACTTTAAATTCTCAGAATGCTCTATGAGGAAAACAGGATACACAAATGAGCTGATGAGACTTCTGGGTAAGTTAGTACCACACAGAAGATAAACTTTAGTAGAAAATAGAAGATAAAAAATTGTTTTGGCTGAAAGTAGATTTTCTTAACCAGTGACTCTCAGCTAGAGGAGGGGGCTTGTTCCCAAAGAGAAAACTACAATTTCACTGAGGCTCTTTCACATTATAAGCCCCCTGCACACCCTTCATGTGTCTTCCTGGTCCATGGTGAGAAACAGCCTCCTCTGCATTGGAGACTAGACAAAGGAGGATAACCAATGTTTATCTTCTTTCTTTGTCTTTTTCACAGAAATAACTTTTAATTTTTTTGATATTTATAGCAGCTTTATTCCTTTTTTCTTAAAGTTTAAAGGAGTGAGATTATGAGTTTTATTTTTTATTTTTCTATCTTTGAAATTTATTTATTTATTTTTATTTATTTTTTCTTTTAATTTAAATCACAGTTAAGATTTGTAATAATTCAGTGGGAAGTTAAGAATCACCTCTGCATTATCTGTGAAGAAAAAGGTTCTACTAAGTAACTACAGTAAAAGTTTTAGAGAAAGTATTTTATTTAACCTACTGAAGAGCCTTACTTGTTTACAAGCACATTGGAACTATCATTTATCTAGGAAAAATGCTGTTCCATTAAAATAGAACTGCTATGGACCTCTGTCTGCTTGGTCCTCCTTTTCCCACCACAGCTAAAGCACCTGGGGTGGGGGAGAATTTGATAAATAAATTTGAGACACATCAAGTTCAATGGATGGAAAGTATTTTATGTTTTGTGTGATTTCTCAGGTATTTTAATTTACTGTTGACACACTAAGAGCGGCATGTCTGATGAGCCAACTTTGCCATTTCACTGGTGTTTTATTTGTAAAGTTGGGGGACATCTTTTTATCTTGCAGTGTTTTTCTGTATATTGCCTTTTCATCTTCCTTACCTGTATCTCTATTGGATCGTTGGTCTTCTCCTCGCTGCTTTTTTTTTTTTTTTAGCAGTTCATTCCTTTCTATTACACATGTTGCAAATATTTTCATTCTGTCATTTGTTCTTTAACTTTAGTGGTTTTTTTTGAAACACAAATTTTTATTTTTGAGTACTCAAACTGACAGTCTTCTTGTGACTGCTGGGTTTGTACTTTCGAAAAGCCTGCCTCCTCCCCAACATTATAAAGATATTTATCTATATTTTCTCTAACAATTATGTAATACAGTACTTAAGATACAGTGCCCAAAGAGCTTTCTTCAGTGATAGAAATGCACGATATTTGGGGCGTCTAGGTGGCTCAGTCGGTTAAGCATCTGCCTTGAGCTCAGATCATGATTCCAGGGTCCCAGGATCTAGTCTCACATGGGGTTCCCTGCTTAGTGGGGAGCCTGCTTCTCCCTCTGTCTGCCGCTCCCCCTGCTTGTGCTCTCTCCCTCTCTCTCTGACAAACAAATAAACAAAATATTAAAAATAGAGAAATGCTCAATATTTCCCTAATATGGTGATAACTAGCAACATTTCACTATGGAATTCTTGAGATGTGGTTAGGGGAAACTGAAAAACTAAAGTTTTATTTTTATTTAATTTTAATTAATGAGAATTTAACTTTAAATACCCACATGTGGGTACAGGCTATATATTGAACAACGCAGAGATCTCTTTATCTGAAATTTGTTTTCATGTGCAACATGGGGTAGGGAGATTTTTCATTATGAATGTCCAATTATTCCTACACTATTTGTGGAATCACTCTTACTTCAAATCAATCAACCAATGCATATTGATCTGAAAAGTCAGTTATATCAGATATCAAATTCCTGTGTGCATATAGATCTATTTCTGGACTCTCATTTGTTTCATTTATCTACTTGACCATCCTCGACCCAATATATCATGTTTAAAAGTACTCTTTATCTAGCTAGTCAAGCAGATCTTGTGTCATTTTTCTTCTTTTTCAAAATTTATTGGCACCTCTTGCATATTTCTTTTCCAGGTAAAGTTTAGAATTGGCTTGCCAACTTCTGTAAAATAGTCTCTTAGAATTTTGATGTGGATTTCAATGAATTTACAGATCCATTTGGAAAATAACTGACATATAAATGATATTAAGCTTTCCCTCTAGCTATTCTATTTTTAGCCTATAATTTTACTCCTATGTTTATATTTTTGTTAGATCATTCCTAGCTATTTTATAGTTTTTGTTGCTGATGCAGAGTCTCTTTTTTGAATTAAATTTGGAGTATAAGCAAGCTAGATTTTTGCACATTGATCTCATACTGACTACTTTGCTGGACTGTCTTAGTTTTAGTCTTTATTATCTTTGAGTTTCTAGATAACCAGTTATACTGTCTTCAAATAATGCCAATGTTATTTCTTATTTTCCAAATTTATACTTCCTCTCTATATATATTTATCTTATTGCACTGGCTAGGAGATTGAGAACGATATTCTTAAAATACCGACAATTGAGAATATTATTTTCTTTTTTCTTTTTGGAACGGCTTTAAATGTTTAATTATTGTATGGGTAGCTTGCTTATCTCCCCGCTCATCCTGAAGGTCTTTCCCACTTCAGTAAATGGCACCTATAAATTTTTAATTCTGGCTAAAAGTCTTGGGTATTGTTCTTGACCCTAGTCTTTCTCTCAAACCTTATACCCATATCCATATAAAAATCCTGCTGGCTCTACCTTCAAAATATGTGCAGGAGCTCTTCACTACCTCCTTCACTTCTGGCATCTGTGCATTGATTCAAGCCATTGTCATCTCTTGCCTGGATTGTTGCCTTGGCCTCCTGGTTGGTCTCCTTAGTTCTGCCCTTGTCTTAACACAGCATGCAGAAAAATTCCTTAAGTTTATAATTCAAATCATGGCCTTGATCAGATCCTTCTAAAGATATCCCAGCTCATTCAGAGCAAAAGCCAAAGTCCATACCATGTCCTATAAGGTCCCATATGGTCAGACTTCCTCATCATCTCTTTGACTTGTGTTTCTCATTCTTACTGTCCCTACTTCCCTCATCCCCTAAATGTCCCTCCCTCCTTCATCCCTTAAATTCTTAAATGTTAGCTTTTCAGTAGACCCTTCTTCGTTTACTTCATTAATATGTTCACAACACCCTATTCCTCCCTATCCTGCTTCTCTGCTTAGTTTTTTCCGACAGCTCTTGTTGCCATCTGACACAATCTCTATTTTACTTGTTTGTTGTCCCTCTTCCCCCACTAAAATGTAAGCTCCATGAGGTTTTTCTTTTTTTTTTTGTCGACTACATTATCACATCCACATTGCCTAAAAGAGTCCTTGGTGCATACTAATGGCTCAATGTACATACGATTTTTCTCCCTAATTCTGCTAATATTAATTCAGATTCAAATGGATGTTTAGCCATAATTGTGATCCTGGACCAAACTCTCTTTGGTCTTGAATATTTTCTATATTCTGCTGATTTTGAGTTGATATTGTTTGATTTATGTTTTTGCCTTTTTTTTTCTTAAAGGAGAGCACTTGATAGTTTTCTGTTTGGCTTATAATTATTCAGTTTGTATATCAAAATTACACTTGTTTCATCAAATAAATTGGGGAGGAGCTATTTTCCTACCTTTATAACCTATAACCATATATATATATATATAATAGTCTTTTTATTAGATGTTTTGTAAAATTTGTGTATAAAAACCAGCTGGACCTATTATGAAGCTTAGAGTCTTTCTATGGAGATTGATTTATTCAAATTTTCAAACTCTTGATTTAGTTTTGATAAAATCTTCCATCTAATTGCATTTTTAAAAAGATTTTATTTATTTATTTGAGAGAGTGAGAAAGAGAGAGAGAAAGGCAACATAAGCAGGGGAAGTCACAGAGGGATAGGGAGAAGCAGGTTCCCTGCTGAGCAGGGACTATGTGGGGCTCAATCCCAGGATCCTAAGATCATGACTTCAGCAAATTGAGCCACCCAGGTTGCCCCTTCATCTAATTGCATTTTAAAATTTATTTATATAATTGCTATCTTGCTTTTTTTTAAATTTCTAATGATATTTGAGTTTTTTCTTTTTCTTTTTCTTTTTTTTTTTTTCCTACAAAAGCTTATTTATTACATGGACCTATAGAAACTTTGGCTTTATTTTATTTACTTACTTTCTCTCTTTTTATTAATTTTTTCTTTCAGCTTAATTTGTCTATACTCTAGTGTTGAATGTGTAGACCTTTATTTTTATTTTTTCTCTTTCTTATTTTTTAAATGAGTATATTTAAGTGTATAGAAAGCATTTGAGCTGCATCACAAGATTCTGATAGCTTGTTCTCTTTGTTATACATTTCGGCATAATCTATAGTCTCCATTTTGATTTACTTTTTTCACTCAATAATTATCCAGAAGAGTATTTTAAAATTTCCAGATCACATGGATAGATATTATTTTTTATCTTTTTGTTATGTTTATTTTTTAAAAGATTTTATTTATTTATTTGACAGAGAGAGCTATCACAAGTAGGCAGAGAGGCAGGCAGAGAGTGGCGGGGAGGGGGAAGCAGGATGCAGGGCTGGATCCCAGGACTCTGGGATCATGATGCAAGCCGAAGGCAGAGGCTTTAATCCATTGAGCCACTCAGGCGCCCCGGTTATGTTTATTTTTATTTTACTATGCTCAGAATCAGTACCCTGCATGCTTTTTCATGTAAAACATTTAATGGGATTTAGCCTTATGGCTTGATGATGAATTTTTTTCAAGTATATCACAGGCATTTAAGAATATATATTTTCTTCCTTTGTCGTGTGCAAAGTTTTATGGTTATCGCTTAGGAACTGCAAGATAGCTTGTTATTGAGAACCTCTGAATGGTTTACAAATTTCAGAGTCAAGAGTTTTAGGATCTCCTCGCAGGACTGTGACTTGCATTTCCCATCATTTCTATTCTTTATGTATCAAAGCCATGCTGTTAAGTGTATGGCCATTGACACGATGAAGACCTACTATTCTTGATCTCTACATTTTCTTTGTGGAGTATTACTTTTATTAAAAGCCAAAATAATATTTTTTTGCTCCTTTATTTTTATTTTGTCTTGAATTACATTTTGAATAAATTAGCAGACTACTATGATTGGCTTAGTTTCGGTAGATGCCCACTCTGGACATTGATTATGGCTAGAGTAGGGTTAGGTAAGGCTATGTGACATCCAGAGTAGCCATGGGATCTAGGGTTTTGGGCAAAGGGAGCAAGGGATTAGATCCCAGGAAAACATAGAGGGGGCTGGTGCCAGACAGTGTCACAGATGCTCACCAAATTTTACTCTACCATAATGTAAAATGAGGAAAATAATGTAAGACATCAGATACAGGAATGCATGAATTAACTTCACTGTCCACCTTTCTCTAATAAATATCCCCATTTAAAAAGCTTTCTTGATTTCAAAGGGAATGAAGCCAGGTATATGTCTTGCAATCCTTAGATGACTGGGTAAATACAAAAACCTGAGGTGTTAATTACTTCTAAAATCATTAGGGAAAATGGAAGCACATGTAGCAACTCTCAGAAGGAATTGATCAGGTCTACAGAATAGAATCCTAAATTCTTAAAAAGAGAAGCTCATAAAAATGTCGCCTTGTAAGCTGAGGTTCTTTAGTAGTACTGAAGTGAAGGGGAATTTCAGATTGTTCATTCATCGGGCTTTCCACTTAGACCTGTGTGGTGTATTTTGCAGTGTGGCTCAAATGGCCATACTTTTCTTAATAACTACTCCTGCAAAGCAAACCTTGACTCATGTGGAATAAAAGGCAAAGGGGAATCACAGAACCATGTAATTTAAAGCTAGAAGAAAGGGAAGAAAGAGGAGAGTTCTTTTTTAGTTAACAACCTGAATTATGGAAGATATTTAAATACATGTAATTTTATAAACCTTAAGTACGTGTTGTGAACTAAGATACAAATAGACCTCAGTAAGAAAAGTGGGGCAGGGAAGAATGACAATTTACCTGGATTTCACATCACAAAATGAGATGGTGTAATTAGAGATGCAGCAGCCTCCCTCAAGAATGTTAACTAGTCTTATATGCCCTCTTGGGGAATATGTGCTTCTGACATTTGAATATATTGCATTGTAATTAGTTTGTCTCATGGATCTCACCTATTAGCACATAGACTTTGAAGGGAGGTGTGTGTTATTCCTTTTTGTGGCTGCCCTGCCTAGAGCTCCGCTAAGTTCCCAAATTATAATTGGTGCTCAACCAAAGTTTGCTGAAAGACTGAATAAATAATTAAATAGAGAGGATTTATATAGACTGGTCGAAATCCATCATGCCTCTGTCTCCAAATATTCCAAGCTGTTGGTGGATGAAGTAATCAAATTAGATATGAAAATGATCTAAAGTGTCTGTGTTTGGCACAAACTCAGAGACAGTAGGGTCCAGGTTGAGAACTTTCTGTGTTACTCATCAGCATGGGACTGCACGAGAACAGAGTTGTATGTAGAAACATTCCCAAGTCCTCCCTTAATCCTTTCTGTCCATCCTGGGTAACTTCAAGTCTTGGTGTGCCTGGGACAGTGCCAGTTTATGTCTCAGTGTAATTATTATTAGTGTCTCATTTCAAAAGTGTCTCATTTGGAAAATAAGTTATATGGTCATTCTATTTAGAGTACTTTTTACAACCCTATGTTCCTGAACCTTTATGCCCTTCAAATATTGGAGATTCTGTTATTTTAGAATAGGACTTTGTTTTTGACCAAGGTGAACTCTTTTCTTGCGCACTTCTGTAGAAATATCTTGGAACCACGGGAGAGTCGAATTTGTACAGCTTTGGGAGATGACATCTTTGGTTGCCTCAACATGCTAGGACAGTTTTGGCTTGAGCAAGACTCCAAGGGGCCAAAATATTTTGGTGCAGTTTTTATGAATCTGAGCCACTCTGCTCACTGCTTGACATTTGACCCATTTGAAAAGGAAGAAGTATCAGGTTTCTCCAAATCTTTGAATGTGGAATTCTCCCACACTCGGGAAAACCCATTGCCACGAGAACTGACATTCAAGTGACAGAGGCGATGATGACAATTTAGAGCTTCAGATGATTTCAACTCCCAAGTATCAGGTATGTGGTAAAGGTAGTTTAGAGACCTGTAATGGTGACTGCTTTGCGTCCTGACCTTTTGTACCCGCTTTTCTTCCCCCCCTACCCACACCCAGTCATCCAGCCCGTCCTCACTCTGTCTGCTTGAGTGTGGTACATTCTTATTAACCTGAGTCATAACTGTAGTTACTAAGTCAGATATTTGCTCAAAACAGATTTATCAAATGCTTGTCATGTACTAAAACTAGGAACACAGAGATTTTCAAAAGGTCTCTGCATTCTGGAAACTCACATTCTAGAAATCGAGACTGAAACCTTGGTAGATCATTAAATTGTTGTATGATAAGGAGCACAAAGGTGGTCTATCCAAAGGGTTATGGAAACTTTAAGGCAAGAATGATTGATTCCGTGTTAAATTGAGGTGTTCTGTCAGATATTCAAGCACAAATGCCTTGTAGGCAGTTAGGAATATGGACATGGGGCTCAAGAAAGAGGCTGGAGCTAGAGCTAGAGAATTTTGTCATTTATAAAGAGGTCCTTGTTGGAGTCTACCAGAATGGCCCACAGTGTAGCATAGAGTTTAAAGATGCAGGCTCTGGAGAAAAATCCTGTTCTGGTAAGATACTAAAAAGAGCTTTTTGCTTCTCTTTTTGATTTGTATTAAATGTAGTTTATGTTAAATCATTTTTGTTTGGCAGCATATAGATGTCATGTCATATGTCAAGATGACAAACTCAAATTTTCCTTTCATTGGGGAAGGGAAATTATTTGATTTCTGTTGAAATGGCTGAAAATGGATTTATTCCATTATATAACATTAATGCTTCTTTAATGAGATTCCGTCTATCTATCTGGAACAACTGAATGTGTTATTTTCCTAAGTGGGGACGATGGAATTAAGATTCTGGTGGTGAGGGAAAAAAATCTGTCATGTAAATGAATACATTAGGAACTAGCTCCAAAACATCTATTGTTCTATAAATATTCCTTCTTATCTCAAGGTGTGTGAGATAAGGCAATCCAGATTTTATCTTAGAAATGACTCAGGAAAGCTAATCCTGATTGGAGACATATGGCCAAAGAATGCTTATCTCCCCCTACTCCTTTTCACCCTGAAGGCACAAAATAAGAATGATACTAAGTCTTCTGCCCAGCATCTCTCAAACAAAGACCTAAATCTTTGGACAGTTCTTCAGTCCCTAATCACCATCCAACTCTCCCACCACTGCCAGGGTTCATGAAGTTTTCTGATGGAAGAAGGAAGACTGGAGACATTACTTGATTGAAATGACATAGGAAGGCAGTGTGCAACAGTACGCAAGACTTGCTCCAAGATCCTTCTTCGATGATGTTTTTGTTTAGGATGTGAATGGTTGAAGATATAGAAATGATTTACTTTAAATAGCCTTGAAAGAGGAAAGAGTCGGGAGGAGTTGTATGTGTTTGTATGTCCTGAGTAGGTCTGCATGCAGAAAGTAAATGTTAAAAGTTTCAGAGATATATAGTATTGTTATTATAAACAATAACAAATAGTAACAACAACTAGAATGATACTAATAGGGGAGAGTTACATGGCAAGTACTGTGGGCCACATATTCTTCTAACCACTTATTTAATTCTCACAATCAAAATGTTATAATGTAGGGATATTATTACTCCCAACTGACATATAATAAGTCAGAGGTAATGTATTAAGGATGTTCTTGAGCAAATTTGGGATCCTAACTTGATTAAAATAATTCTATTTCAGGTCCAGATTTTCTTACAGGTACATGAGAAATGATAATGAGAATTATCAGGAAAGTTCCATAACAAAAAAAAATTTAAAGCTTACTTTTTATGGCAAATTAATATATGCATTTGAGATTTTTTTCAATTCTTGACATAGAGTTGTATTTGACTTATGAATGGCACAAAGAAACACATTCTAATTAAGTTGTGAGTCCCTTTCTGGATCACTTTGTCTTGGATTCAGCCAAACACATGCTTTTTCTGTACCAACCTGGTACTTAAGCAGTAGGAGGACCCTCAGGTAATCTTTTCAGTAATAAATCACCCCAGATACTCAAGAACTTGGTGTATTTCAAGTAATATTTATCAAGGGATTGAAGAAAATATCCATTTTTAGAAGTCCCTGGAAAGTTTGAAACTTGGTAGTATATTTAAAATTGAGTCCTGGGAACTTTAAAGCGTGTTTTTGCTTCTGTTTATGGTTTTGGAAGGGGAAAGAAGAGGCACATAATACATTTTCCTCACCCGTTCAGAGAGGAATGAACAATTCTGTGTTCCTAATTTAGGCATTTTTTCTGCACAGTGTTGATGACTGGGTCAAGCTGGTCTGATGAATCAAGCCACAGGTTGACTGGGCAGGAAGTGGCTGCCATAGGACACCAGCTTGCTGGATGCTCTGTGCTGAAGCGTGAATGTCAGAATGACAGAGTTCACGCTCTGTGGGTGACTGATAAGAGGTCAAGGTGTGTAGGAAAATGAGTACCAGGGCTGAAGCCAGAAGCTCAGGTTTGGAGCACCAGTTCTTTAAGATAGTGGGAATGTGGCTACAAACAAATCCTGAGGTGTTGGGTTTTTCATTAAGAAATGGCAAGAATATCTAGCTTACCATGCAAATATTTTCAAACTATTAAGTGATAAATTAATATTTTATTGATGGTAAAAGTAGTAACAAACTATCTGTTCTGCAAATATCTGTTGAGGGATTACTGTGTGCTAGTTTTGGAAAATGATAGGTGAAATCGTAGTGGACAAAAGAGTAGGTGGGAAATGGGGAAGAAAAGACTGGATAAGTAGCAATTCTTCCAGAACTTTTGCTGCAAAGGGAAAAGGGTATACAGTGGGAGCTGAAGGACAATGTGAGAATGAGGGTGTGTGTGTGTGTGTGTGTGTGTGTGTGTGTGTGTGTGTGTGTGTGTTTCAGGATGCTTTTCCACTGGAAAGAAGAGAGAGAGACTTTTGATGCATGAAAGAGATCAAGAGTGAGAGAGCAAGAGAGACAGAACAAGAGAGGATAACATCGAGATAATACACGAGGCAAAATAAACAAAGAAAAAATTAGTTTAAATTTTAAATTCGTTCCTTCTCTCCACTCCTACCCTTCTTGACTAAAAAAGATTTTAAAAGTTGATTTTTGCCAGATTCATTTAGGATGTGGTGGTACTTTCTTCTTTCGGTCTTTGAGTAATTTTTTTTTTGCCCAGAAGGCTGGGTTACTCATCCTGAGTCTGACTCATGCCTGGATGGAGGATCTTAAAAAATAACCCCAGCTGAGTGCAGAGTAATACCTTCTATACAACATAAAGGTCTTGTGGTGCTCCATGGGGTAAAGGAAAGGGGCCACCTGATGGAAAAGAAAGAATTTTCTTGGTTTGATGCCAGCCTGTGCCTGAAGGTAAAAGGCAACAAGAAGGGAGAGAGAACCTGCCATTAATGTCCTGGAGATCCTCAGTATTCCTGGTTCCCAGGGTCCTTGCTTCTCTGTAGGATATGTTATGAAAATACCAGTCAAGCTACTAGGAGAATTAGCTTGAGTAGTAGCATATCCGACAAACTAGTTTTACTTCTTTCCCTCCCTTCCCCTCTCCTTTCTCTCCTTTTTAAATGTTTTCTTTTGTTCTTTCTTTCTTTGATACATGTTCTTGGCACTCGTGGGAAGGATTGGAGTGACAGTGCTGACGGCTGAAGTCATCTATTTATCCCCAGAATAAGCACAGAATAGGCAAGAGATTACGCAAATTGACATGGATTGTGCATCCAAAAATACTTTGGCCTTAATCGAGAAGGAAGGCGGTTGTCCTGAGCATTGACCTTTCCTGCGACTGCCTGGACACCCCCCCGCCCCCGCTGCCCTGCCCCCTTCAGTGAGAATGGTGGTAACTTCTACTGAGGACCAGGTACCGTGCTAGGCATGCATTATCTCACTTAGTCCTCCTCAGAGGAGTTCTGAGAGGTAAGAATTACCATTCTCATCTCCCTGAGATGTATTTAGTCATTTGGCTGAGCCTGGATTATATTTATTTATTTTTAAATTCCCCCTTTTCCCCCGCATGAAGCATGTAGGATAGTGTTAACTAACAGGTGGATAAAAAAGTGCATTGAAAGTCAGTATGGTCTTTGGTGACTCATTCACTCAGGACCAAAGCCTATTAGCTATCAGTATATTTGAGTCCCTTGAGACCCTCTATTCTATGGTATCCTGCTTTGCCACCGAGGCCATAATAGGCTAGAGTCAAAGAGAGCTGTTTAACCTCAGGCAAAGGAGGAATTTGGGTGAAGTTTTTATTTCTGCACCCCTGGCTTCTACTTTCTTCTCCCAGTCGGTCCTTATGCCCTCCCTCATTTGTAGAGGCCTCCCACGCCCTTCCCTCTTATAAAAGCCTACTCCATTCAAGAGAAAGGAACAGATAAACTGATTCTCAGTGAGGTGCAAATTACTCATCAGTAGTAAACAGCCTCTCCTACAGGATTTTCTGTTTTTTTTTGGTATTTATTTATTTATTTATTTATTTATTTATTTATTTGACAGAGAGAGATCACAAGTAGGCAGAGAGGCAGGCAGAGAGAGAGGAAGGGAAGCAGGCTCTGCTGAGCAGAGAGCTCGATGCGGGGCTCGATCTCAGGACCCTGGGATCATGACCCGAGCTGAAGGCAGAGGCTTTAACCCACCGAGCCACCCAGGTGCCCCAGGATTTTCTGTTTTTAAGAGTGGGGGGTGGTGGTGAAAAGTTCTCAGGGTAGAACTTTTATAATCAGTGGACAGTTGGGCAAATGAGATACATTTTCACCTGGGGAACTTTCCTGTGGCTCTGGAGAGTATCCTACACCCTCTGAGTTGGCTGCTCTGAGAAGAGAGAGGACAGCTTGGCTGTGACAGGACACACCTATTGAAGACTGCTCTTTCCCTCCTCCTTCGGCTTACTCATCTCCTGATTTTCAGGTTTATTAATATGTCCTCAAGTTTTGTATGGAGGAGAGGAATTTAGTTAGTGGTCATTGATAACCCAGAACAAGAAAACTAGAGGGTCCTCTAAACCATAATTTAAGGGAATTGAACTATATTTTGAAGGTAAGGTAAGGTAAAAGGACCTAAACATTTTCTAATTTCTAGCACTTAAAAAAACTATCTGGGACTGTAAACCTTTATTTAAAGGGGTTTGGGTAAGGATTGTCAGTGTTCTTTTTTCATTCTCTTTATTAGATTAAAAAAATCACAAATATGTGCTCATTAAAGCAAGTCATGGAATTCAGTGGCTTATAAGGAAAATGTGTCTACTCTCTCTGCCTCTCCCCTGAAGATATTAGTTTGATGTGTACCCTTCCACAACTTTCTATGTGTTCTTACAAATGTATCTATAAAATAAATATATATATAATAAATGCATCTGTATATAATAATTTGTAATAAATATAATGTATATATACATGTATGTATAGATATGTATATGCATATATATACACATACATAAATGCATATAGTAGGGTTTATTTGCTAATTTTTGTGAAATG
This sequence comes from Taxidea taxus jeffersonii, assembly GCA_003697995.1. Classification (NCBI taxonomy): domain Eukaryota; kingdom Metazoa; phylum Chordata; class Mammalia; order Carnivora; family Mustelidae; genus Taxidea; species Taxidea taxus. The sequence goes on from ML107301.1 coordinate 18,854, forward strand.
GTATCATACTAAATATATTCCCTACAGTTTTCATCTCTTCCCTGATAATAAATCCCAGACAGTCCTCCAAGTCAGCACAAACAGATCAAGCCCTTCTTTTTTTTTTTTTTTAAGATTTTATTTATTTATTTGACAGACAGAGATCACAAGTAGGCAGAGAGGCAGGCGGGGGGTGGGGAAGCAGGCTCCCTGCTGAGCAGAGAGCCCTATGCGGGGGGGGGGGGGGGGGGGGGGGGGGGGGCTCGATCCCAGGACCCTCGGATCATGACCTGAGCCAAAGGCAGAGGCTTTAACCCACTGAGCCACCCAGGCGCCCCAAGCCCTTCTTTTTTAGTAATATAATATTCCATAGTATGGCAGTGTCATAATTCATCTGACCACTGTCCTGTTGATGTACATTTTATTATTTCCATGGGGCAGAGTGGGGGTGTAGATTATAAGCTCTAAGTATAAAGAACATCCTCAAATTGATAAGAAGAATAAAGTCCAATAAAAATTTAAAAAATGGGCAAATAGATTCACAAAGTAATAACTGAAAATGTCCAAACATACAGGAAAAGAAGCTCAACTCTCTAGAGCCATAGACACACAAATGGAAACCATTCACTACGTTTTTTACTCAGTAGATTAACAAAAATAAAAAAAAAGTCTGTCAACACCAATTGGTGGCAAAGATAAGACAAATCTTTTATCTTGTTGGTGGGAATGTGTATTGTGACCCAGTCATGTCTTTCAAAAGCAAGGCCTCTTATCCTTAATACTGCAATCCCACATTTAAAATTCTAGCTGACATCATAAGGGAATCATTAGGTAAGAACCTATGTTCAAAGATGTTTACTTCCTGTTCAGTCTTCAGATCTAGTAATTTTATTCCTGAAGTTCACAAAGGAGATGTCCACAAATTGATTTTAGAAGCTTTAGAATAGAGTTGCACAGTTGCAGTTGCACACTAAATACTGCTATTATTATTGAAAAACTAGAGATAAAACAAGAGTAAAAAACAAACAAAAAAAGCCACAACAACCAAACGGGGGAAAAGCAAGCCAGAAAAGCTGACCAACCATGAAATGACATCGCTTAATGTTTGTGGAATATTTGTGAGCACGAATTCCATACAGATGTCTCCCACTCTCCCCAGGAATAGAAGCCCCAGGAAAGTGGGAAGTCCCATCCTGTATGTGTTCTGGCTACCAGGCAGCATGCTGCAGTTATGTAGGGAAGGTTAAAAGAAAACTCCCCTGAACAATGGCTCTAATTATTTTCTCAAATTATGTATACCAGACTTAATGCTGACTTTGTCCATGGAAAGCAAGGCAAACGTTTAACCTTTTCCTTACTTTACTGAAACTACTGAGCCACTGCTCAAATTGTAATTTCAGAACACTATGAATTCCAACAACCTCTTTTGAGGCTCTGGACAAATCATATAAACCTTACAGCTCACCCAGCAAATATGGATCATGAACCCATTACAGTTGCAAAAAGGATGAAATGATGCACAAGGTAGGGTCGGCATTGGAGGGGGTAGCAGCCGTGTCTGAGGCATGGTGGATGGAGGGCAGGAAGTTGTGCAGAAGAGAAGATTGCACATTATCATACTGTGATAAGATCAAGTACTAAAAACAAAAGGAATGAATTTCCTTAAGAGGAGGAGGTACCATTTGCGACTTGAAGGATGAGTGGACTTACTTCTTGGTGGATGAGCATTTCATATGGGGGAACAAAATATGCAAGTGTACATGGAGGTTGGAAAGTTTTAAAATAATGCTTGATATGTGGTGTATTACAAATAAGTATTGAGAAAAAAATTAATAAATCTCAGAAGTACTGAATGTCAAGACTAATTGGCAGTAGGAATAGAAAGGAAGAGCTGGAATAATGAGAAATACTTATTTTTGAGGTACAATTTTGATAGTTTTGGTGACCAGTTGGATGTGGGAGATGAGGAAACAGGAAGCATTTACAACATAGTGGTGAACAGCTACCCTGTAGAGTAACACAACCCTGGGCCCTGTGAGTAGGTGACTTAAGATCACTCTAAACTTCATTTCCCCCCTCTGTGAAATCAGACTGCTAATGCATTACAACCTCATAGAGCTGTTTTAATGCTTAAATAATAAAATGCATATAAAATGCCTAACACAGTGGCCAACATCTAGTAAGTTCTCCATAAATGCTCCTTATATTATTATGACTCAAACACTAAGGATGAGAGAGAGAGAAAGAGAGAGAGAGAGAGAAAGAGAGAGAGAGAGAGAGAGGCAGAGAGACAGAGACAAAATGGTTTATGTTGTTACTCATCAAGATGGTATACACGATGTTGAAGGGATGGAGGAAAGACAGCAAGTTCCATTTTGAATCAAGTTTGAGACACCTGCAGGATATCTTGAGAGATATCTAGTTGGGAAATGGCCCTGGATCTCCTGTGAGAAGTATTGAGATGGCTGGTGCTTAAGTCATGAGACCAGATAAGATCACCCACAGAGAGCAGAAGAAGAGGTGATCAAGATAGAAACTCTGCAGACCCTAACATTCAAGGGTCAGCTTGCTGGAGGAGGATCCAGCAAGGGAAACCAAGAAAATAATCATGTTCCTAAAACAAATACAGAGATGGATGTATCCTGTGATACTATGAAAGCTGGATATCTATCCACAAGAATGGTCTTGTGTCTGAAGTGTTATTTGCAGTACTTGCACATACATTATCTATTTTAATGTTCTAACAATCATCTAATGGCTTCCTTAGTTATCGTAAATTGAAGCTCAGGTTTTCAAATGGCAGAGCTGACTTGAAACCACATCTTCCTGCTTCAAATCCACTGGTCCTTCCAGTTGTTGTTGTTTAAACAAAAAAAAGCCAAGTGAAATGTAGATTTGAGCTACCTTGTTCCTAGAGACTAGATGACCTGTTGTGATGATCCACTTATCAGTCTCTTCAATCCTATCAATGACTGAAAATTTCTGTTGACACCTGATCTTTGGCACAGCCCCCATATGACCTAGCAGAGCAGCCCTGCAGGGCCTCAGGGATGAGGAATAGGCCGGTTTCTTCAGGGCAGGAGTGGGGAGAAGGATGGAGCACAGACGTTCTTGCAGGTTATCCCAGTGGGGTTGGGATTATTTTGCCCTCATGTTGCTCCAGGAGTCTTCAGCATTTCTGTTCATTTCTCCTTCACTGGATGAGAGGGCATGGACTTTAAAGTTGGGCTAATCTGGTTTCAAATACTGGTGCTGCCACTTGCCAGTCATGTGACTTTGGGCATGTCATTTAACTCTTAAAAGATTCAGTTTTCTTTCCCAGGAAATGGGTCTAGTAATATATTCCCAAGGAAAGAATTATTTATGTTTGGCAAACAATTGATGATCAAGAAAAATTGAGTCTTGATTGAGATCAAAACTCTTCGTTGGCTCTCCATTACTCTGGGATAAGAACTCGTTTATCTTAACTGGGCTAAAAAGCCTTGTGAGGTCAGTCTCTACTTCTCTCTCTAGCTTCCTGTTGAGCATGGATTTCTTATGCTCTTGGCTCCAGCCATACTGGTCTTCTTTCTGTCCCTCCTTGCCATGTACTTTCTTACCATACAGCCTTTGCAAGTGCTGCTCCCTGTGTCTAAAATGTTCCCTTCTCTCCCTCCTTTCCCAACTTAATACCTACTCACCTTTTAGAACTCAGTTTAATGTCCCTAACTCCCTAGAAGCCTTTTCTAGTTTCTAGACCAAGTAGACCTCTGTATACTTTCCTTAATTGCAGTTATTACAAGTAAATTTTCTTATTGATTTGTTTGGTTTGCAGTACCTGTCTGGGAAGGTTAAGACCTTGTCTGTTTTTATTATCTTTGAATTCTTTTTTTTTTTTTTTAAAGATTTTATTTATTTGTTATAGAGAGAGCAAGAGCGAGCACAGGCAGACAGAGAGGCAGGCAGAGGGAGAAGCAGGCTCCCTGCCGAACAAGGAGCCCGATGTGGGACTCGATCCCAGGACGCTGGGATCATGACCTGAGCCGAAGGCAGCCGCTTAACCAACTGAGCCACCCAGGCGTCCCTTATCTTTGAATTCTTAATGGCCGGTACACTGCCTGTCACATAGTAGATTCTCAATATTCTTTGACTAAATGAGTGAATGATATAATAGATGCAGATTACCAGATAGTTGCAAATGCAAAATAACTGTCTGTGGGTTCCATAGCTCTCAGAAGTGTTCAGCAATCTCTTGTGGTTACAAAGCTCTGGATGCCTCTGGAAGACAATATTGTTTTTGAAATTATATGGCACTTACATTTGCACTGAAACTGAGTTTGAATGCCAGCTTTGCTAACTAACTGAACAAATTGGAAACTTCTCTGACCCTCAGTTTCCTCATCTACAGAATGGGACAATCATCCTTTATAGGGATGTTATTGATGTTCATTCAGATATTTAGAGTACCTTCTATGTGGTGGGCATTGTTCTTGTCCCTGGGGCAGAGGGTGATGGGAGTAGTAATCAGTGAGGTCTGAAAGGTGACAGCGTCCAGATCATGTAGGGTTTTATGTGTCACTATGAGGACCTTTATTCTGATAGAGGTGGGGAGGGTTTTGGATAAAGGAGTGATATGCATTTTAACAGGGTTACTCTGGCGAGTAAATTCAGAATAGATTGCAGGGATGCTGGTGGAGGACCAGGGAGACCAGTTAGATGAGAGACACTGGTGGCTTGAATCAGAGAGGTAGCAGTGAAAGTGGCAAAAAGTAGTTGGGTTCTGTATATATTTTTAAGGTAGACCTGACTTGCTAATGGTTTGGATGTGGGGTAGTAAGGAAAGAGAGGACTCAAAGGTGAATTGTGGACAATAGGAAGAATGGAGTTGCTGTTTACTAAGATGGGGAAGATTTCGAGAGAAGTTAGTTTGGTACCTGCAGTGGGAATCAGGATTTTGTTTTTGGACATCATAAATTTAAGATGCCAAGTAGAGCTATCCAATGGCAGTTGGATATGTAAGTTTGGAGTTTGCAAAAGAGGTTTGGAATAGAGACACAAGTTTGGGAATTACCTGCAAAATGATGCGAATTAAAGCCACGAGACTGGATGAGAACAACATCCAGTCTAATGTTGATAAATGCAGATTTAAAAGCAGAGACATTAGATCCAAGTCCAACTATTTAGAGGTTGAGATGGTAGGGAATGTCAGCAAAGGAGTCTGATAAGCTAGGGAGATGGGGGAAAAACTGAATGAGTGTGGTATTCTGGAAGTAAAAAATGAGATAAGTGTGCAAGGAAGAAGGAGTAATCTGTTAGTGTCAAATGCTATTGAAAAGTCAAGCAGGATGAGATCTGAGAACTGACCACTGGATTTAGAAGTGTGAAGGCTAAGGTTTTTGTTAAATGCATTTATATATGTAATGGAGGAAGAAAAAAATTTAAGCCGTAGTGACCTTCTAGGAAAGCTGTCTTTCACTGAAGGAAAATTTCTTTGGGTCAGCAGTCTAGATTAATATGAGCAGGAGTATTCCTAGAGCCATGGGTAATAGTATCTGAGGTAAGCTGGACCCTTTTCATAAAGGACTAAAAAGGATCTATACTGGGGGTTAGACTGGGTGGCTTGGAAGGAAAGAGGTGAGGAGGAGGGATGAAGTCAGAATGAGTGCAGGAGGTTATTGAGACGATCTGAGGCTGGGGTTGTGGAGCACCAACAAATGCCTGATGATTAGGGCCAAAGAACCCTGAAGAACTGGAATGATTATGTTTAAATTAAGTAGTGAATTGAGAGGATGAAACCATCTCACCTGTGGCTAAATCTTTGATTAAGTCTATCACTCACACTGACATCTTTTAAGAGTGTGATTTTGGGGGGTACCTGAGTGGCTCAGTTGGTTTGACTGAGGTCATGTTCTCAGGGTCCTGGGATCAAGCCCTGCTTTGGGCCCCCTGCTCAGTGGGGAGTCTGCCCATCCCTCTCTACTTACCCTTCTGCTTGCTTGTGCTCTCTCTGTCAAATAAATAAATAAATAACATCTTTTTTTTAAAAAGAGTGTAATTTTTGATTTTTTGGTAGAAACTGAGGATGGGATTGAACTTCATGCATGTGTTAATGTGAAGTGGACCACACACAAGATGTGTGAGATAGAAAGATAACCCATCAATAAGCAAGCAGCAGGAGCAGGAATGCAGAGCTGTGGATGACTAGGGGAGTGTTAGCCTTCCTGGAAATTGCAGGACATTTTGCAGAGAAGGCTCTGGACTTCACCAGAGTGTGGAATGGGAGGCTTACAGTGGTCCTCCCTAGGTGACAATATCCAGGGACTTCTGAGCTTCAACTTAAAAGGCACCAGCCATATGGTAGTCTATACAAATGTTATTTTCCTTCCTCCATCTCAGCTCCTTTCTAACCAAATTTAAGCAGGTTCTCCAGGCATTTTATCAGTAGCCACCATGATTAACGACTGACAATGGCACCAGTTGCAGTAGGCACTCTAGAGTAGGAGGTAGACAAGGTCTTGGTTTCCCAGGTGCTTGTAGTTGGGATGGGAAGGCAAAACTAAGGCAAGGCAGGATGAATTCAAAGGTGAGGTGGCATGGCCCAGGCTACTCGGGCTGTGGAATTCCTCGGTCAGTCGATGCCCTGTATTGATTTGGCCTTCCAAGAATTGACCTGTTCTCTTAAAAAAGCAATGAATTCGTCAATGAAAGTCATGCTGAAACAAGCAGCCCCATATTTCAGTGACTTAATCTAACGATTCAGTTCTTACTTATTTTCCAGGTCAATGTGGATCAGTTGGAGTTGGAAGGGTAGGGTGCTCTGCCACACATTGTCGTTCAGAAACCCAAGCCCTTTCTTTCCAGTGGCTCCTCTATCCCTTCAGGCCTCAGAGTCCTCTGCATCTGTCTAGCCACCCAATGGAGGAAGAGTGTGTCAGGGACTCCCTGACCTTAGTTACCTGCATGGGATACGGTGTCTCCTCGATGCAAGGGAGGCTGGAAAATGTGCTTTAGCTGAGTATCCATGAAGAGGCCCTGGGTCTAGTAAGCATCCAGATTTTTAAAATAACCCCTGCCATAGGCCCAGAGTGGGGAAATAACATAATTCTACAGTGGAGGGAACTAACAGAGAGTGTGTTGAGGTCTGGATGCAGGAACAAAAATTTCAGTCCATATTACTTCATAATAGACAAATTAAGAACACAAATGAGATGGTAAAGGCATTAAATCTGCTTTATAGCTCAGCACCTGATGCGAAGGGATCCCATCAAGCCTCTTTCATTAAGATTTTAGCATTTGTTTATAGACATAATTGTGTGCCTGTTTAGGTGGTAAAGCTGTCTCTTCTAAATAGGCTTCTGGACCAAGCCAAGTTCTAAACCACTTTTATCGCTGGCCTAACATTGGGGAGCTCCCCAATGCTCCAAATTTGGGAGCTTTGAGGACATTTTTAGCAAAAACCTTTGGAAGGAAAATGGAACCTAAGCAGGGGAAAGTATGGAGTGAGGGTAAGAGCGTGATGTGCTTTGTTTCTTCTTTTTAGGGGATTGATCATGTATTCAATCCAATGGATAATTTTTAGGCACAAGTGTAGTATCAGTTACTGTGGATATAAAAATGAACAACTCTTATTTCCAATTCCCATGAGAGAATTTTGAATAACATACACATAGGAGGCTTTAGAGTTGACTAAAATAGCACGGTTAGCCAAATCTTATCGTCCTCAAACAAAATGTTAGGACAGGCATCTTTCTTCTCTCTTGTGGCCCAGCTGGAGAATTTGAAGAGAAGCATAAGCAGGCACTGTGAGAAGGGAGGTGAGCAAGAGAGCAATTCCACAGATGGTTTGTAAACTATACATACCATTTTCAAAAGAACACTGACATCTTGGGGTAAAACCTTATATTTCTGTTGTGTACTAGTCATATGCTGTTGCTTGAAAGTGTATCACCCATACAGCCTTGAAATATGAGATTTCTTTTAATTAACATTCTCATGAACCTTATCACCAGGCTCAATGTGATTTTTTTCTTGATATACTCGCTCTTTTGCCTGAGGCTGCCTACAGGAGGCCATGTCCCAACTTTCCCATAAAAATGACTTCCACATTCCACATCCCAATTACTCTGACGGACCTGCCCAAGATGCCTATAAAACTCTACTACAGTCTACACCACCTTCTAACTAATATTCGACATGTGTTTTTGATCATTGAATCAGATTTTCAAAAGTCAGAATGGTTTTCCACGTGGAGTTTGAGTAAACATATAAACCTTTGTTATTTATATACATGGTTCAAAAAATAATATATGAGGCCAAGGTTGTGGAAAGAGCATCGGATTTGGAGTCGGCTGAGCTCAGTGCTCAGTTCAGCCACTTATTCTCAGAGTGACATTGGGAAGGTTAGCTAATCTTTTTGACTCTCAATTTCCTGATTTGTGGTTACCTCCAGGGTTACTGTGAGACTTACGTGAGCTAATGCATGCCAAGAACTCACATAGTGAGTGCTTATAGTAGATGCTTAAAAGATAAACTTGCCTTTGCCTTTATTTGGTGCTTTTAGGTGCCAAGGAAGAAACACATTCAGGTTAAACCTTACTGGAAGTGCTTTTGGTTACAGTTGACAGAGAACTTACACCAAATGATTTAAACAGTATAATAAATGTATTGGCTCATTTATGTGAAAATTCCAGATGTGGGACACCAGGCATGGTTTGATCCAGAAGTTCAGAATGTCATCAGGATTGCAGCGCTATTTTCCCATGACTCTCCATCACATTTGGCTTCATCCTGAGGATGACTTTTCTTGTGTCACTTGACTGCCTGCTGCCCCAGAGCTATTGTTTCCTTCTTCACATCCGGGGGGGAAATAGCTTCTCCTGCCCCAAAATCAAACAATAGTTATGAACTCCCTCTGGTTAGGTTAATGGGTCCATCCCTGAACTTATCTATTACTGCGACTGGGGAAATCTGATTCCTTATTGGCTTAGATGAATCCGGGCTAACTTCTGAAGCTGGGGGTAGAGTTAAAGCTTCTCAAAGCACAAAGTTGGGGAATTTCTTTTCTTCTTAAGAATGGGAGAGAGTGGGGCTCCTGGGTGGCTCAGTGGGTTAGAGCCTCTGCCTTCTGCTCAGGTCATGATCCTGGAGTCCTGGGATAGAGCCCCGCATCGGGCTTTCTGCTCAGCAGGGAGCCTGCTTCCTCCTCTCTCTCTGCCTGCCTCTCTGCCTACTTGTGATCTCTTTCTGTCAAATAAATAAATAAAAATCTTAAAAAAATAAAAAAAATGAATGGGAGAGAGTAATGGATATTGAGGAGGCAATACATTGGCAAATCCACTCCTTTGGTTCCCCCTTTCTTTCCATACCTAACCTTCAAAAGTTCCTGCCTATGTGAACCACACCCATCTCTTCCACAAAAGGAAAGACCTCAAGTCTCATCTTGAGGTCCAGATCTGGGATCTGCTGATGTACCTTCTTCTTGGTCAGTTTTTGGATGAACTCCTCACAGTCTGGTAATTTATGACTAAATAATATTGTCCACTCTTGTGGAAGAGCCTGTAAATAGACTTTACCATCCAGTCTCCCAGTATTCCCTCTACTCCCGAGTTTTGATGGGGATCATGGCTCCCCAGCAAGATGCTATTTTTCCCAGCTTTCTTTGCACTCTGTGTGGCCATGTGCCCCAATTCTCAACAGTGGAATGTGGCCAAAGGTCACAGGAGCAACTTCCCCACTACATACTTCAAATATATTATTTGCCCTGTATTTCCTCTCAGTCTCCCTTCCTGATAGCAAGAATGCCATGTGGTGGCCAGGAGTCATGCACAGGAGCATCACCATCTAGAGAGTGTTCTCAAAGAGCATCAGCGTCACCTGGAAGAGCATTAGAAATGTGTATTTTGGGGTCCCACTCAGACCTACAAATTCAGAAACTATGGGACTGAGGCCCAGAAATCCCTAGTTTATAAAAAGTTACTAGTTTTATAAAAATAATTTGAGGATGCTAATTTAGTTGGGGAAAGAAGAAAGTGGTTTTTTAATAACCTGGAATTATTTGTGAGATGGGAAAGCAGTGAATATGGCTGGAGACAAGACCCTCCTCCTAAAATCATCTCCTAACATTGCCAAATTCATTCACACTTGCAGCAGAGCAAGAATTTTGCATTCTAGTAAGGAAAGGTAACAGAAACTTCTGTCTTAGTCTTCTATAATGAAAGAGCCTGTAACAGAACAAAATTGCTACCAAGAAAAACTTAAAAAGTTAGATAACATTTAAAAACAAACAAACAAACAAACAAACACCTGTATAAAAGCATCAAGGAGTTACTAGGGCAGGGCTCAAGAACTCTGTTTTAATAAGCTCTCCTAAGTCCCCATGCCAATTTCACCCATTTCTTCCCCTCTGGCAACCAGGTTTGTTCTCGGTAGTTAAGAGTCTGTTTCTTAGCTTGTCGCTCTTCTTTTTTTCCTTTGCTCATTTGCTTTGTTATTTAAATTCTACACATGAGTGAAATCAAATGGTATTTGTCCTACTCTGACTTATTTCGCTTAGCATTATAGTCTCTAGCTCCATCCATGTTGTGGCAAATGGCAAGATTTCATTCTTTATTATGGCTGAATAATATTCCATTATCACTAGCTAGCTAGATACCACATTCATCTATCCATGGACACTTGGACGGCTTCCATAATTTGGCTATTGTAAATAATGCTGCTATATAAACACAGAAGTGTTTATATGTATATATGTGTGTAATGTGTATGTGTATAATGATACACACTTAAGTTTGAGAACCACTGCTGGGGTGACTGGTGCTCTTAACCTCCAGCATTTGGAGGTATTTTTGATTGTCACAAAATGGATGGAGGAGAGGTGGTGCTACTAGCACCCAGTGGGTAGGGCACAGGAACACAGTGGTTGTGGGTAGGAATACAGTGCATGTGACAGCCCCCCACAGCAAAGACTTATATGGTCTCAAATAGCAATAGTGCTGAAGTGGAGAAACTCCACCCTAGGGATGGTGGAATGATGAAATAGAAGTACTGTAGGTCCCTGGCTAACTTTGTAGAGCTGGTCTGTCTACTTGCTCTGGATGCCATCGTACCTCTACCTCTGCACTGCCCAATGCGGTAGCCACTAGTTACACTTGAATTATAGTGAGCCTGAACTGAGATGGGATATAAGTAAGTACAAAAGAAAAAGAATGTAAAATATCTCAATAATGTTTTATGTTGACTACGTGTTGAAATTTAGACAGCTTAGGTTAAACAAAATTAGGTTAAATGAAGTATATTTTTAAAATTAACTTCACCTGTTTCTTTTCTTCAATGTGGCTGCTAGAGAATTTTAAATGACAAATGTGACCTGCATTATGGGGCGATGCTGCTCTAAACTGCTGTATGAAAAGGAAATGAACTTCTGTCTTTGAGCTACTAAATTTTTAGGTCTTCTTGCAACAGCTAAGCCTAAACTCCTCTCTAATACAACAGGTTAAATATAAAGTGGTGGTGGAGTAAATACAAAAATAAAAAACCACAAGAAAAACTTACTGGAAGAAGTAGACAATGAGAAGGCAATACCTATGGGTCGCTGGTTTATTGCCTAGATTACAACCTGCTTGACAGGGACAATGCCTGGCTTGGCCCTGCAGTGAGTCACTTGGTCGGCTTATCTGGCAAATGCTGGCTAGGTTTTCTGGAGGGATCCCCCTTGTCCATTGTCCTTCTTGGTTCATCTAAGATGGAAACTGGTGCATATGCCCTTTCTGGGATCTGTACCTCTTTGGAGCCCATTACGTTTTGGTGCAAATTTGGGGGGCCTGGGAATTGCCTGAGAAGCTGAGTAATTACAGGCTCTTGTCAGCCAAGCTTGGGTTTCTTGGTTGAACCGAATTGCTTAAAACCTTAGGCTTCCTGTCTATTTGCCTCCCATCAATTCCTTAAGCTGGTAATCAAAGCCAGAGTTCTTGTCTAGCCATCTCTGAGTCTCAGAATTCCTGTCTCCTAGCAACAGACTTCTGTACTCTGCCCTGTCAATATGGCCAGGGATGATGACTTAGACAAATTTTGGCCAACCATGATTGGCCAGCAGGCTGTGAGGCAACCAGCCAGAGGGTGCCATCCCACAGGGCTACCTGGTACTGCATGGGGAGTGGACAAATTGTAGGGATCCTGTGTTAAGTAAGTTTCAGTTCAAGGCATATTGGAAGAGTCAGTTGGTCAGCAGTGGCCGAAGCAGGGGCAGCAGATGCAGAGAGGTGGTTGGGTCCCTGCAGTGACCGAGTACTTCAATAGGAAACAGTAGCCCCTGCTGCTGAGGAGTGACAAGGTCAAACAGGCACGACAACTATTTATATCCTGAATACAGCTCTAGCTTTTGAATACCATCCTGGGCATCATAAAGCCTGGTGATGTGGCCAGGGTAGTGGGCTTCATGATCGAGAGCAGAGTGACCTATCGACGTAAGAAATCCTTTAAAAGACCCCTTTCTTGGGCTGCACGATGCACCCTAAGTGAGTCTCCCAGCTCTGGATCCCTGCCACGTGTCTGAAATGTGTCCCATTCCTAGTGGGTATTTGTCAGTGTTCTGGGTCCCCTCTCTTTGAAATAGACAGAATAAAACTCCTCTCTTAGATTTGAGAGTAGATTTTTCTGGCAGAATAACGAGCCCCTCTTGCCATTAATCTTAATAGGCTTTGGGGCCAACAAAATCCATTTTCCCAAGGTCGAAATTATTCTTAAGTGGACTTTGGGAAACATTTTAACCTTTTTGTCACTC
>RCUC01152575.1:0-51682 GCA_003697995.1 Taxidea taxus jeffersonii
CTAAGCATAATACGATGAGCAAACATTTTTAAAGTAATATGATGGGTGCTCCTATTGCTGTAAGCACATAGTACAAAGGGTTTTCCTAGCTCAGCCCTGGGAAAGAGGGGCAGGACAAACTCCAAAGAGAGGTGAGAATTGTGGTTTGACCTAGGCATGCATGATCAGACTGCAACATGGGATTTCTCTGGAGATGGTGCTGCTTTAGTCGTCCTGCTCAATGTAGCTGGGCTATGAACTATTGGTTATAAGTCCCCAAAGAGATGAACTTACGCCACAGCATTCAGAGCAATGCCTTGCTTCCTTCACTGAAAAGGAATGAGTACCAAAAACAAAGCAGAACGAATGTCAGCTGAACGAAGTTGTGTACTTTAGCGACCTTCTGCTGCAAACTGACTGTCACCAGACTGGGGACCGCGGTTGGAGGATGATGTGAGTAGGAGATATATTGGAAAGGGTAAGACTGTCTTCAGGGATTTAAGTTGGAGATCATTAAGTGGACAAAACCAGACTTTGAGGTGGTGCCAGTAGAAACAGAGAGAATGGGACAAATTCCAGGAATATCTAAGAGGAAGAATGTGTAGAACTTGGGGGAATAATTGGAAATGGAGTTGAGGGTAAATGAAATAGTGGCTTGAGCTTTCCAAAATTTCTGGCTTAGGCAACTGGTATCCATCAACACAGGTATACATGAAAATAAGTTTGGTGGCCAGATGATGATGGGTTCAGTTCTGAACATGTGTGTGAGATAGGTATTTGGAAATATGCATCAGGATATCCAGGTAAGAGGTCTTCACTGATGGATTTCAAAGTCAGTAAAATTAATAGTGGGTGAAGTCTTGGTTGTATATGAGGTTACCTAGGGAGAGTACATATAGTAGGGAGAGAGGAGATACAGGGGTTGTATCTGGGGGACAACACTGATGGGTAGTTTAAAGAAGAGGAAACTTTAAGGACTAAGAAGGAGCGATGGAAAGGGTTAGAGAAAATTCAGAAGAATGTTATTGGAGTCAGTGCTAGAAAGATTTATAGGAAGGAGCGAGTCAACACTGTCCAGCTCTCCAGAGTTCTTTACAAATTCATTTTGGTAATACCACATCTAGCTGCAAATGAAGTGCAACCTGCATTTCTGTCTGGCAGTATTTTGGGGGCTCCCAAGCTGACAATTGCTAAGCCAAGTTCATAGGACACAAATGAGACAAAGAAGAAGGCAACAGCTGTCCCTGGGAGAGAAAGGATTGATAACTGATGTTTTTTCCCGCCAATCTGAATTTGGAAAGGAAGGGACAGCATGAAATTCTACCTTCCTTTCTTGACCAGGCACCACCGATAGAGAGCTGGGAGAGAGCCGATTCTGCCAAGAAGTCATATCCTTAGCTGGCTTCTGCCAGTTTTTCTAGGAGGCCGTCTGTGCTCTCCAGAGCGGATGGACTGTCCCCGCAGGTCTCACCCTGGTCACCAGAAACTGCAGAGGAGAAAAAATAATTTTCCCTCTAGCCTTCATAGCGAATAGAGGCCGAGACTTCTTTTTCTCTAGGGCGCCTCAAAAATGGATAAGCTTATCTAAGATGGTTAAAAGTTCTCCACAGTAGCCACTGCAATTCAAGAGTACCTTGGTAAGGTAAACCTACTTGTTCAGCCTTAAAATTTTATTCACCTGAGGCCTCCCACGGGACCCGGTTCAGCTTAAGTCAGACCCCAGTTCACCTTAAGTCAAACCCAGTCCGGTTTTTAGGTCAGACCCGGCCCAATCCCGGGCTCAGCCGGACTTCGAACCCAGTCCGGTTTTTAGGTCAGACCAGGCCGGTTCTGGCTGGTTCCAGACTCGCTGGAGGAGGGAACTGCTCTAGCGTCCAGTCTGAAGCTTGTCCCTGCAAGAGTTGTGGAACTACATCCAGGATCCAGCCAGGGTGCAGAAGGGACTTGACCCACAACCCCGAGTGGCCGCGAGGGAGCAGCCCGCTCGAGGGGCCCCGCAGGTACCCAGGCTCGGTTGCTTGTAGGCCCCGGGGGCTGTGGGGGTGTCTTTCCATTCCTTCCGGTGACACCAGAGCTGTGAAAAGATAAACCGAGGCATAAAACCACGAAAAGTTTATTTGAGCAGAAAGCACTCCGAATCAGCCAGCACCAATCCAGAAGGGGTTTGAAGCGCGCCCACTCCCATAACTTCTATGCAGCAAAAATTTAGGGTGACCCTAAGAGTAGATTCAGCGAAGAAGTCAAGAGCAAAATCCAGACCAGCGAGTCTCTTCCTTAATCAACAGTTTCTTATTGTTCAGTAACTTCATTCCCAGTTTTCCCTCAACGACTTCAGTTCTTTCGTAAACATTATCTCTAGACTTTACCAGAAGAATAATGGTTTAGCCAAAAGGGCAACATTATGGAATATCTTTAGTTGCTTAAACACTTGGGATCACGCTCTGAGCCTCACATTTTCTTAATAGGGTTTTTTTTTTTTTTTATGGCAACTCATCCAGATAACGGGGTTGAAATTATTTTGTAAGATAAATAGAACAATGTGGTTACAGTTCCCAGAAGCTATTCTTTCCATGTGATGTATGGAAATTTCACTGGAGTTGGGTGTTAGGCGAAGTAACTAGTTGTGTTCGTGGTACTGTCGCTAATGTAGAAGTTTGAGTAGTTGTTTAGTTTGTTTTTTCTTCTGTCAGTTCACTCACTAGTACTTCCCTCGCAAGCAGGTGGGGAGGAGGAAAATGCAGAGTGATGCGCGCAGCATGGCTTGGTCAGTCAGATCCCAGGATTAGCTGGTCAGGCTCTGGGTTCATAATTTGCAGGTGGTGGTTCCAGTTTAAGGAATGACAGATGCGAGTTTGAACAGCTTGAAGTGGGCCTAACCTATCTCGGCGGCTAGCAGGTAAGGGTCATATGCTTACCTTTCTGTTCTTGTTCTGGGCATTTTCCCCAGTGGTTGCCCGGATGTCAACGATAACCAGCCTGTTTCGTGTTCCTTAGTTGCACCCCTGTGCTTTCGTATGTGCTCTCTGTCCTGTGCAAAATAACTTTTCCTCTTTCTTGCCCGAAGGACTCCTCTTTTTTTTTTTTAAAGATTAAGAGTTGCTTCCCCGAGGTAGAATTATGTGTGTCTCCTCATTGCCTTTGCCATATGGAATCAAACTTTTGGGGCTGTTATCTTCGACAGATGGTAACAAATGCTTATTGTTTTAATTATTATTTCTTATATTTTAAAATGAACTCACCAGCAAGATATAAAGGAGAAATAGTTTCAGTTTTGACTTGTCTATTTAAAATATGTCTGATTTCCTATAATTAAGAAATGTTATTGATTTATGTTGCATAAGGGCCTTGCCAGCCGTGGCTGTCTGACCTTTGGAAAATTAGGCACTTTCCATTCATTTAAGGGGACAGAGGACTAGCCCTTCCCGTTAAGGGTGAGCTTATTTCAGAGTGGAGGAAATACCAGTTATATTGAATGCTGCATGGTTTGTTGAATACTTGGCTGGACGCCTATAAAAGGAGAATTCATTAAGTGTCAGTTAAGCCCTGTAACTCTTGTCATTGTTATCATCATGTTTTCTGGCAAATAAGAAGATAACATTCGTATAGAAACATAAGGGTAAGGGATTCTTGAGCAGGGGGCATCTGGAAATACATAAGTGGGCCCTGTTATGGGATTAAGTTGCAGTGTTCTCTGTTCTGCAAGAAAACCTGAGTTGGCTTTTCTGATTCTGGTATGTGAAAGGAGGACTCGATTGCCAAGCCCTGGCCTGCCTGCATGTGTTCCAGAGTGGACAGAGTGAAATGCAGGAGGAACATGGAACTCAGTATTAGAGTCTGAATTCTCACTCAGCCTTCACAAACTAGATGACTTTATTTTTATTTTTATTTTTTTAAAATTCTTCAATGAGGTCAGTGGTGTCTGCTTCACTGGTTTGCAGTGAGGATGAAATAAAATTACTTTATGCACATAAAGTGATATGCAAGTGGAATAATTTTAGTAGGGATCTCTTGAAAATGCAGTCATTTTAAGCTAAATAAATTAATGTCTTACTGTGAAATATTGGGTTCTATGCCAATAGAACCAGTTAGTGATGGTGGAGAAAGCTATGTTTGGGCAGGCAGTGCTTTCTTTCCATATTAAATCATATCATATGAGCAATGTGATAGAGTTAATAAAATGCTGTAGCAATGATGAGGGATATAAGATTTATTTGATTTATCATTCAGACATGCGCATTTTTCCTCACTTCATTCTATGATTATTTTACTTCCCAAACCTGGTTTTCTGGGGAATCTTACTCTTGTCTTTTGCTTAATCTTGGAGCACATGACTTGGAGTTGAGATAACAGAAGTACTGAGAGAAAGAGAAGCAAGCCAAGCAAACAGGTAAATGAAGTCAGAGACAGTCAGGGATACTCTCTACTTGGCTTGAGCGGATGCAGGGAAAACCAGTGAGTCTATTTGTGGCAGGGATCACAGCCCTGGCAGCAGTTACCACAGTGCACGTGTAAATGATCTCTGGAGGGTGGGTGGTGGCATGGATTTATGGGGCTTGTATTTGGATTAAATTCAAGGCTTTTCCCCTCCCCTGCCCCTGTCCACCTTTCTCCCTCCTTCCTTCCAGGGCCTCCTGTCTAAAATGAGTGTGCAGTTGGAATCTCAGGTTTGGTAAGCTGCAAGGGTGGCAAAGAAGGGGGAAAACAGGTACGGATGCAAAATGAACTGACCACAGCTGGAGACAGATGGATTTCTTAAGGACCTCGAGGGCTTTAAAAGAGCTTAGAGGGCAGACTGGGATGGTGGTGTGCTTGACGAAATATTTTGGTGACAAAGCTCAGCCATAAGCTGGACATATGGTTGACTTGGGTAGGTCTGAAAAAAATTGCAGTAGATGTTTGTTTGTTTGTTTGTTTTTGTTGCTCTGTATGTCTTTTTTCCTGAATCTAGATTTCCTTTTTTCTTCTTTCTTAACCTTCTTCTGTGCACAGCCCTACTGGTTAGGAGAAATTTATGTGATAATTTTTTGTGTCACTCTTCCAAGGAATACTCACAAGGTGACTATGTTAATTAGTGGAATGTATTGATTAGATGTTGGTTTAGTTGCTTGTAATGGAGTTGAAAACAACAAGACTTTAAACAAGATAAAAATTTCCTTCTCTTTCTCCTATGAGTGTGGGCAGCTATGGTGAGAGTCAGCAGGGGCCTGGTTTTTCCTATGTTTTTATTCCATTTTGAGGATTGCTCTCATCTGCTCACTGTCTTGTTTGGCCATCATGAAGGGGAAAGGAGGAGAGGGGAGAATGAGGTCATTCCCTTTTCCTTTAAGGGCATGTCAAAGAAAGTGTATTTGCATTCTATTAGTTCAGATTCCTTCATGTGGTTCCACTGGGATGCATTTCCCCTCCTTCCCTCTCTCTGTCCCTTCTTTCCTTTCTTCCTTTTTTTCTGAGTGCCTGTCTTAGCTCAGGCTGCTGTGACCACATACCATAGGCTGGGGGTTGAAACAACAGACATTTATTTCTTATAGTTCTCGAGGCTGGGAAGTCCAAGATAAGATGCTGGTAGATTCTGCTCCTGGTAAGAACTTTCTTCCTGGCTTGCAGATGGCCACCTTCTCGTATGTCCTTACATAATGGGAAGAGAGAAAGAGAAAACTATGGTCTCTTCCACTTCTTAGAAAGACATTAATCCCATCATGGGGCTGCACCTTCATGATCTTGTCTAAACCTAATTACTTACCTAAGATCCCACTTCAAAATGCTATCACATTGTGGGTTAGGGCTTCAACATAAATTTTGGGGTGGGCTATAAGCATTCAGACCATAATGGTACCTACTTCTGGATAAAAATTTGGGATTCTGTTTCAATAGAAAGGGAGACTAGATACTGAGATGTTAATCATCAGTCTCTGTGGCATTAGTAGAGAAGCTAATACTTAATATAGTGGGGTTAGGATTTTCATGAAATTTGATTGGAAGATAATTTATAGGGTGGGATCATACACTTGGGTTTATTTCCTCATTCAACAAATATTTACTGAGTATGACAGGGACCATGCTGGAAAGTATTAGGGATACATTGATAAGAAAAACATACATGTTTTTACTCTCATGAAACTTATATTTGTAGTGGGGGTGAGAAATCTATACAATAACCATAGAAAAATATGTATTACAAATGGTAGTTAAGTGTTATATAAGGGAATAACACTGAGTTCTATGAGATCATACAACAGAGCAATTCGTGAAGACTTCCTTGGATAAAATTTGAGCTGAGTTTTGAAGAATAAGAAAGATAGAGGGAAGAGCATCTCAGGTGTGTGCAAAGGGCCTGAGGTGGAAAGGAACATGGCTTGTTTGAGAAACTTAAGGTGGAACATGACAGATGAAGGAAAGTGGGGTATGTGGTAAGTCTATAGACATAGAAAAGGCGTTTAAGGCAGAGGTGTGGAGCCTATCATAAGGATATTGATCTTTATCCTAAGAGCAATGTGCTATTATTGAAATGTATTTAGCCAGGGTTGACATGATCAGATTTGCATTTGGAAAAGCTCACATTGGTGGCCTGGGGGAGAATAGACTTCATTAGTTGTAAAAAGATCATTTAGGAGGTTATTGGAAGGATTCAAGTTAGAGATGATAGTAGCTTAGAATTAAGCACTAGCAGTGTGATTGTGGGATGTGGATGTATGTAAGAGATATTTAAGACATTAAAAAAAGTTGACATATCTAGTGAGATACTGGATATAGAGGACATTGGAGAGTAGGAGTCAGAGAAGAATTTTTGGTTTCTAGTTTAAGTAGTTGGATGCATGATGGTGCCACTCACTGCATGGGGTCATTGGAAATGAACTAAGTTTTAAGGAAAAGAGCATGAGTTGGATATGTTGAGATTGAGGGCCTTTGAAATATTCAGAGATGTTAAGAAGACAGTTGTTTATATGGATAGATGTTCAGAGAGTGGTCTAGTTGGAGATACAAATATATTTGGGCAACACTAAAAAAATGAAATGCTAAAAAAATGAGAGGCAACTGAGACTATGCTTTATGTGATCCAGAGAAAGAGGAATGTCTAGGAAGGGTTTGGGGGAACTAGAACTTTCACAGGCTGATTAGGAAGTGGATGAAACAGCAAAACAACTGGGCAGGAAGTGAGTAAAGAAGTAATGGGCAAAGTAGGAGCCTGGGGTGTTGAGGAAGACAAAGTAAGAGCATGTGAGAAGGAATTGTTAATTGCACATGAGAAATCAAATAAAGCAAGAGTTGGAAATAGATATTATGCTAAGTGAAATAAGCCAGACAGAAAAAGACAAAAACTTTGTGATCTCACTTATTTGTGGAATCTAAAAACAACTTGAACTTAGAGAAGCAAAGAGTAGAAAGATAGTTACCAGGTGCTGGGGTATGTGTCTGGGGTGGGGCAAGAGGAGAATGGGAAGATGGTGGTCAAAGGGTACAAATTTTTATGTAGTTATGTAGGATGATTAAGTCTAGACATCTAATGCACATACATGAAGAGTATACTTAATAATAACATATTGAACACTGGAAATATGCTGAGAGTAGATTTCAGCTGCATTCATCACACAAAAAGTGGTAAATGGTAACTGTGTGAGGAGATGATATGTTGATTAGTTTGAGTGTAGTCATCATTTTACTATACATGTGTATATCAAATCATCGTGTTGTACACCTTAAATATATACAGTTTTTATTAAAAAAAAAAAGAACCAAAAATATCCTTTCATTTTAGCAAAAAGAATTGTTAGTGACATTAGAAAGAGTCATTTTGGGACGCCTGGGTGGCTCAGTTGGCAGATGCCTTTGGCTCAGGTCATGGTCCTGGGTCCTGGGATTGAGTCCTGCATCGGGTTCCCTGCTTAAGAGGGATACTTCTTTTCCCTTTGCCTCTTCCCCTCCCCACTGTTTGTGCATTCTCTTGTTCCTCCCTCTCTCTCACTCTCAAATAAAAAAATAAAAATCTTAAAAAAATAAGGTGGAGTCATTTTGGATGCATGAAAGGACTGAGAAGTGCACTGAAGGGGAGGAAAGAGAGACAGCAAGTTGGCCCTTTAGGAGCAAATTGGATTGATATTTTATCTTTAGGTCATGGCCTCACTTTTATTTATTTTATGTGTGTACTTTTGATCCCTTGTCTCAAACTCACTGCTCTTTTCTCTCATTGGCCCCATTCTTATAAATTTGATTTGCACCATTCATTTCAGCTTTTGTATTTTTAGTTACCAATATGTTTATTTATGAAAAATGTATATGATTTTGATTTCTCTTTTTAAAAAAATCATGTAAATGCTATCGTGCTACACATACTCCTCTGTTTTTTGTATTCTTTTGCCCTACCACTCAACACTACATATTTTAACTATATCCATGTAGACCTAGTTTGTTTCTTTCTTGCTGTATTCTGGTCTTTTTTGTGCACTAGAAACGTTTAGCTCTGTTTTCATAAGGTGGAAATTTAGGTTGTTTTCAAGCTTTTGATATCATAAATTATGATGTAATAAGCACTATTGTATGTGTCTTTTGTACTTGGTGTAGGAATTTCTCTGCAGTGTATGCCTGGGAGTGGATTTATTGAATACAGAGTGTGCACAGACTTAGTTTCAAAACGCGTTGCTGAGTTAGTAGAATGGCTGTCCAGGTACATTCTGGCAGCCGAGCATAGGGGTCCCTGTGTCCTCATATGCTCTTCAGCATTGGATTCTGACAGTCTTATTTGGGGAAGTCAGTGTCTTCCATTTGTGGAAATATAATGGTGAATATCATGGAAATGAATGATTAAATATGTATGGAGGAATTTAAGGAAAAAATAAATGCAATTAACTCAAATATTTTATATGCATGCAATATAAATGCAATTAGCTCAAATATTTTATAATAATATTATTAAGTTCTGGCCAGTTTTCCATGGTAGCCCACATACCTTCTTGCTTGGATTACTGTTCCCCCTTATTTATTTATCTTATGTACTTTAAGAATCCAAGAACTAAATAAACTATTTATAAATGGATTTATAAAAAACGTATCCTCCAGATACATTCCTCCAGAACCTAAGTAAAATCAGCAATTGGAAGTTGATAGTAGGCTACTCATCTAACTGTAAAGTTCTATTAAACTCTTGGTGGAAAGCTGCTCTTACGGACTGTTTCCCAATTGTCTTTCTTTCAGTACTTTGGGTTGGCTGAGAAAACTTCCTGACATTTTTGGTAGCACTTTGAAATGTTAATAAGGTTCTGAGTCATCCAGTTCTGTGGAAATTACATGATCAAGAAAAAAAATGAATATTTAGTTTATATTCTTATTTCCTATCTGTGTGTTTTCTATCTTTTTGTAATAACACAAAATAGTTTGTATTTCTGTTTGAATTCATTATAACTCTATAACCCCATCCTCCTCTCTTCCCTTCAGTTATGGATGGACATACTCCCAAAGTACTTTAATTCTGCTCACATACCACATTACCTATCAGCAGGTTGTTGTGGCTTACCCACTCAGATTCAGGTATTTCCAGTCCACACAAGATTTTAAAGGACTCTTTAAATAGTAAATTGAAACTACAAGTGATTATTAAAGACAACCACACTAACAACTATAACTCATAGGGAAAGTTCTCAGTGACCGCTAAGACTGTGGGTTAGTTGGTCACCAATCTCTTCTCACTAGGGATTTGTGAGAGTCTGATAGCCGAGGGATTTGGTTTATATCTCAAAATTTTTGGTCCTGGTTCTCATTTTTTATCCCATTAATCCTGTTAACTGAGGAAATAATGATCTTTTAGGTTCTTTTAACTTGTAAGAGACAGAGACATGCTCAGATTACCTTACTTAGTGGGGTTTATTGTAACGATACCCTGGGAAATAAGGAAGCAAGAAACGGTTTCAGATGCCAAATATTCAAGCCTCAAGGAGACTGTAATGTACTTTGGGATACAGTTCTTAATGACTCCCATACTCTGGGACTCAGAAATCTGGGAACTCATTTCTCCTTGTTCTGTGTGTCACCACTAGGCTGACATTACTTGCTCTTTTTGCATCTACTGCTCCTGATGCTTCTTCCTGACCCCTGCTTTGTAAATGCTGGTTCAGACCTCCCCCCAAGTGGGTGCTATGGCTCATCATCGTCTATTTTAGAGTGCTCTGCCAACCCCCACACTGAGCTGCGTTCTCTCATGAGATTGCCTCTCAGTGACTGCCACTGGATCAGTGGCTCATTCCTGGTCCAGACTCCGCACAGGTGTCTGGATACCTAAGGTGTGAGTATGCGGCGTGGAAGGACTCAGCAACTTCTTCCAGTGTCAGTGTAACTAGAAAGGACCTTGCTGGACCAGACAAAACAAATTACATCTGACTGTTTTGTTAAGCGTGCAGGATAAACATATATACTTTGTCTGCAGACATCCGTATGTATCTGCATAACCCTTGGAAGGGTTTCCTTCAGAGCAAATGTGACCACCTTGTCCTGGGTGTTTCTGGGTTTGAGTACTGAAAGTGCCTCATCTTGGGAAATTCCTCATTCCCAGGCACACTGGGCAGGTTGGTCTCCTTAAAGCCTTATTCTTCCCCTTTTCTCTGCTTTTGCTCCCTTCCTTCTTTCTTTCCTCTTTCCCTCCCTCACTTCTTCTGTCCTTCCCTCCCTCCCTACTTTCCTTCCTCCCTACTTTCCTTCCTTCCTTCCTTCCACAAATATTTATTGAATGCCTATTACCTCAATCTCTGCTCTGGGTAGTGGAGAAATATGGGTGGTCGAGAAGTAGTGGTGAACGGGACAGATGTATTTCATGTTCTTTTTGAAATTACAGTCTCTGGTGATAGGACCTGAATGAGGAACTGTAAGTATGAAGAGTGAATGGAAAGGAAAAGTGCAGGGTATCCTGGGAGAGAATAATGGGACCTGGGGGTTGTCATTTGATTTAGTGGGTAGTGAGGAAACAGCTGAGAAATGAAGACAGACAAGCCCTCATTCTCGTAGATTACATTCGTGTGTGTGTGTGTGTGTGTGTGTGTGTGTGTATGTGTGTACTGGGGGAGATAATCAACAAATAATCAGAGTGGGTGCTCTGAAGAAAATAAAATCAGGTGGTGAGATAGTAACTTGGCAAGGGGCCAGGTGGTCAGGGACATTCTCTTTGAGAAGGTGACATTGTGGCCAAGACTCGCATGGCAAGGTGGAGGTAACTATCCAGAGTAATAGGAATGGCAAGGAGATTTGTGTCACTAGAGTTAGGGGTGATGAGTTGTTGATGAGACCAGAGGAGCTGGCAGAATCCAGGTCACATAGGGTCTTGGGCTTGTCGGCCATGGCCAGAAATTTTATTCTGAGGGTGATGCAGTAGATTTTATGTAACCTGATATCAGTCCAAGAAATTGTTCCCTGCTTGAGTTAGATGATTAAAGACTGAAGTATTAGGAACTATAGTATTTGAGCTACAGGGATTAAGGTGATAGTGACATTCAGGTCATAGAGAATTTAAGAACTGATGGCGTGTGGAGAAAGAAATAACTTCATATTCAAGATATTAAGTTAAAGAGGGATAGTGAAGCATAAAAATTGTTGTCTAATAATTTTAATTGAAGGCTGATCTTTAAACTAATATTTGGAAGCCATTGTTTGTTTGTACTAGTGGTTGAAGAGATGTGACCATATTAATTTCCCAAAGCAGTGAGTACAGAAAGAGAAAATCAGAACTTAGGATCATGTGTGAAGATAAGACCAATTTTATTGTATCAAATGTTTGAACCTTGTTTTTGAGGCATTTACAATGGCAAAAGGTCTTGAGCTCAGTCAATAAAGATTCAATTCACTAGCAATAGTTCACTTACTAAAACAGACTTTCAAGACCTATATAGACTATGAACAATTCTTGCCTTAGGGAGGATGACCTGATTCTCAAACCTTTAATGGTTATTGTCCATGGAAACTCACACTCCAATTTTAGCTTGGGCACTTACACAAAGTGGATGACTACATGGTATTCCTTCAGAATGGGAAAGTTTTGAATGTTTTAAAAGAAACATGCAGACTGTGAATTTTATGGGAACATTGTGGACAAAAAAAACATGAGTCTAGTTTGAGTCAATATACTGCTTTTCTTTGAGCAGCCTATTTTTGGTGAAAAGTTGAGTCTCTTTAGCAAGATAAGTAATCAGAACAATTGGCCATATTTTTCATTTTATATGCCCACGAATCAGAAAGACCAGCTGATCCTCAGCTCATCTTTCAGGTAAGGATTGACAAGGGAGCAAATGAAGAAAAAATGGTAAGGGATGAGAGAGGAGGGACCAGTGAGGAGCTGAGGATTAGGGATCCAGGGGATGTGGAACTAGTCTAAAGTGGTCTTTGCATGTTATCTCATAGGGCAGGAAGTTGAGTAATGGATTAATCTTCTTTGCCAGTGTAAGCCAGGGCAGTCACAGAGAGAGGAAGAAAGGACACTCGCCATTTCCTGTGTTACGATAACAGGTGCTCTGAGTTTAGTAAGGTAGGTGTGTTTTCGGCTGTACAGATGAGATAGGGGCAGGGTGACATAACTTATACAAAATCTCAGAGACAGTAAATATGAGAACTAGAGCAAGAGGTACAAAAGTCATGTGTTCCTAATTTTCCAGCAGAGTCATGATTTCAGAGCTCTGCTCAGTGGAACCCACAGAACATTTTTATTTGTGAAACCATGTGTCTGAACTCACTAGAAGCCATGTATTTTGGGTCCTGGTCCAGCACTCTTTTGACTGTCTTTCCTACATTGTCTCCCAGAAGGAGTCTGTCAGGTCTTGTAACTTTGATGCATATTATTCCATAAGAAGTTTACCCAGTTGATATCCAGCAGGGAAGTAAAATTCTTCTCAACCAGTTGGGAGATGACTCAGCCTTAAATTATGGGTGGCACTGGGCAACCTATCTGAGATGGAAACTTCTGTAATACGACTAAGCTGTGGTGTCCAGAAAGGCTTTTTTTTTTTTTTTTAAGCTGCAGTAATAAATATTACGGGAAATAAAAGCCATTGGTTTTGTGTGGAAGAATAAGGGGAAGCATTTTATCTTCCTAACTAAAACATTGGAACATTTTGGCAGTGTGGATGAGAAAGATATTAGAAATAGGACTGAGATGTATATCCCAGAAAGAGAAGAATGTCTTGGCATGATACTAACCTATTTACCCTTCAGGGTGAGAGTGCCATCCATGATTTACTGTTTAGGAGCTATTTTGTCTTAAAAAAATAAAATTTCAAGATGCAGCCATTAATTATTTTGCCATGGGGAATTCCAAAGTTCAATAATGATTCAAGAACACAGTATAACACAGTTTGAAACAAAGAATCTTGACTGGTGCAAAATTCAGATAGATACAGACTATATTGTAAAGAGTAAGGGGTAGCTTGTTTTGAATGTAGGTAATATACAAAGTGAAGACCATGAGTTATGAACAGAAAAAGTCTTTGCAAGTTTAATAATTTCTAACTAAAGAGTAGACTAGTGGATGTATACTCTGATCTTAAAAATAAGTTTTGTAGAGTGTGTCTTATCTAATTAACATTCCACTGAAAACATAGGGTATCATGTAAGCTGGGGATAATTAGAAAAATAGGTCTTGTAGAGGGTCTCTGATTTACAGTACTTGTTGCTAGATAATAGATGATTGGGTTTCTAGAAGACACTTATTGACTACCCAATAATGTAGAGGATTAAAAATAAGAAGCTTAGAGTGAGGTAATGAAGACAAGATATCCAAATATGGAGAGCTGACCAGTCTCTGATTCTTATCTCCCTCTAGTTTTTGTTTTCTCTATCATTTAGGCAAGTGGTATTATTCCCACTTCCACAGACTACTAAACACACTTGAACCTCCTTGTTTTTTCTCACACACTTCTTAGAAAACAGCTTCTTCCCTTAATCTCTGCATATCCAAATCCTACCAGTCCTTCTGGCTCAGCATGTTGTTGTGTGTCACTAAGTTGAAAGAAAGGACTTTAGAATTGAGAAGTTGAGAAAGTAGACATTGGCGTATGGGGAATCATCATCAGTCTGAATGTTGAAGTCACTGAGAGCGATGACTGACAGTTAGGTGGAAAGGAGGACTGAGCAAGAGGCAGATATAATGAAAAGAGACGAGAATATTTTAGAAACTGGTATTTAATGGAAAAGAGGGTGAGGAAAAGGAGGCATATGTGGGAGGTTTCCTTTAAGAAGCAGAAGGGCAATTGAGTGGGAATTGTAGGAAGGTGGATGGGAACCATGTTTGGGAGGAAAGGAGAACTTTTATAGGGAGCCCCAGAAGTGGGGTTTTCAAGTCATCCCCTGGTTGCATTTAAGAGCAGCAGGTGGAAGGACCAATCAAATAAAAATCTGAGCCTACAGAGATGCTAGGATTTTGTTCCTGATTGAACAGGACCTCTACAGAGCCGAGGGGCAGAGGGTCAGATTGGGCAGAGTAGGTGTTGGCATGAGAGGGACCACGTGGAATAGGAGAAAAAAGCATGGCAGAGATTGGGAAGGGTGGAGGCTTGCCCTGAGGATGCTGAGGGTGAATAACAGGATCAGAGTAAGAGAGAGCTGAAAGGGATATGGGAAGAAAAGGAAGAAGCGAATGTGGGAGAAGTTGTGCCTGTATGTTCATGTATGACTCTTTACTGGGTTTGATGTCAGTGCACCGTGCATTTCAGGACCAACTCTATCAGCTGATAGAGCTTCGGGGCTGGGAAATTAAAGTGTTTTGAGTCTATTTCTTAATTTGTAAAATGAGGAATCATGATACTGGACAGACATTTCTCATGAGTTGTCTTGAGAGTTATATTAAATAAGATCATATTAAATATATAAATATATTTTTAGAGGAAGGAATCTTATTTAAGCTAAATTGTTTGGTGAACTAAATTATTTAAGTTCAACAATTATGATCATTTTTTCTTAGAGAATTTACCAGTCCCAGAGTTCCCAGTGGAATGATACGGATCCCAAGGAATGACTTCCTCTACTGAGCAAAGCAGCATTTTCTTCTCAGGTGAACTACGCTTAGTGAAACGGGATTCAACAAAGTTGCCACAGGGAATTGAATCCTAGAATCCAATGAAAGATAGAAGAAAATTAAAATTAGTGGAACCTTAAGAATTGCAATTGTGTTTTGACCTTGGGGATTTTCTGTGAACTAAAAAAAAAAAAAAAAAAAAGGAAACCAAAACCTCTGTCTTTTTTCTCGATTGTTAGATTTCTGCTTTATTCTCCCATGCTCAGGCTGGTCATTTTATTGAAAATTGTTGCCAAAGTTGTGTGCTGTGTTTAGGAAAAGGGTGCTAGAGGGGAGTAATTACAAGTACTCTGGCCTTTCATCAAAACCCAGGAATCTTAAGTGACAGCTGTTTGAGGGACTTGTCATTCAATTAGGTGGTTTGAAACGCTGCCAGTGGTTAAAAAAACCTGTGGTTCATGAGTTTGCAGCCACCAGGGCCCGCACAGTCTCACAAGAAAACTTGTATTTCATTGGAAACCACTGCTCTGCTGGGCCAGAAGGATGCTGGGCAGACATCCTGACCATGATGTTTATTTCTGGAGGGCAAAAATCACAATGGAAATTGGACCTGAGTCTAGCAGAAAATGATTCCCCCCGACCCCACCAAATGTATACCATGGCAGAAATGAAATATCTGTTTTTGTCTTTAGCCCATTGAGAAGGTGCAGCATGGGTTAGTACCAGGGGAGGACTACCGTATTTTCTTTATATTCTCTGTGTCCTTCTCACCATGTGGAGACCTCATTTCTACATCAATGGATAATGATTAAGTGTGTTCTTTCACAAATAGTGTTTCCCTAGATGTGCGTGGAATGAAAAGAAAGTAGAAAGCAAAGTACGTTTTAGAATTTTCAAATTATGAGGGGAATTAAAACAGATAGTGAACAATTTCAGGGCAGTTCATAAGACTTGGTGGTGGGTCCGAGTACCCACAGGGTTCAGCAGAGCCTGAGTGAGGAAATGACCTCCTACAAGTGGGGCTCCTAATGCTACACTCCTGGCACAGCGTTAGGCCAGCAAGTCTGTGCTGCAGGGGTGGAAGGACCTCCCCTGGAACCAGTCCTATGCCATCAGTCTTTGTTTCCTCTGTTTTCATTGGCTTCTGCTTGGCTTTTTTTCTTGTTGCCTGAGCTCGATATTGGAGGCCAAAAATGTATTTATTAACCCATTATCCGTGAGTACAATAATGGCTTTATCTCTCAAAAGGGCTTAGAACTGTCTTGATGGGGGCTCTTTTACAGAATATATTAGTAATCTTAAGGCCTTTTACAATTGTTCTAAAACATTTTGAAGCCATTATGATACAAATAATAGAAACAAATAGTAAATAGGTTATTTCTTAGAATCTGCTAGTGGAAACTATGCAGAGTTTTCTTACCTCAATTTTATGCTATTGCAATAAAAAAATATTTAAGATGAATTTGTGCAACGAATGTAAGATAAAGATATTTACGTACAAACAAGCCAAAAGAGGTTAACCTACCTTTAGGTTTTCTGTCCTTCCTTGATGTCATCCCGATGACCTATTGCTAGAATTAGATTGTCTTTTTTAAAAATTCGGTGGTCATGCAGGAAGTCTTTCTTATCAACGTCTCTCCTCGCACCACCAATTTAAGAAGCCTATTCTCTGAGAACAAAGGACATCCCCGTTCAAAAAGTTGCCCCCGTAACCCTAACCTGATACCTGTCTACCATTAAACCTTTTACAGTAGATCATTCCTCAAGCACACAAAGGCATCTCTTCTCCCAGCGCCACATTTATCAGCAGAAAAAAGCAAACACCACCACCTCACAGGTACACAGTGTCTCCACACCTATTACGGTTGAGGGCAGTGGTGACCTCATCCTGGCCCAAACCACCCACGAGTAGCCTTTGATGTTACTGAGCCTCATGTTCTAATGCAGTCTAAACACCCCCCGTTTGAACTGTAAGAGTCCTGCTTCCAGCCATATTAGAAGTGATATCAAAGACAGCCCCATTCTAATGGGCTTCCTCTCTCAGAGGAAGGGCAAGGCAACAGGCAAGGGGAAATCCTGGGGAGGCCATGTTTCTTCTCTGTTTTTGCCTCTCCCGCCCATCCACACTCCATTTCTCTCCCTACACTGTCCCCCCCACACCACATGTCTGTCTCTGGAAGGATTGACTAGTTCTGGGAAAGGATAGAGCCCTCAGTGGGAATGAACCCATTTATTTTTACAAATTAAAAAAAAATTGCTCCACAAGAGATGGTTGTGCATGGACTTTTCCCAGTAGAGTGAGTGATGTTCATATTTGGTGGATTTATAGTCACAAGAGAAAGGTCATCAGCTAGTGGGCCAAGGAAGTCAGGAGCTCCAGGCTTAAGGCTGATGATCATTCGAGTAGGAAGAAAGTTTAACAGTCATACTAAGAGCTTCGTTTTATAGATGAGGATATTCTTGGTGTGAAATCAAATCAAGGCCCTTTATGGAAAAAGATTCAGTGATCCCAAATTATTTCAGGTATGGAATGGTGTTGAAAGACTTTGAGAGCACTGGGTATTCTTTAAGACTGATGAATCACTGGCCTCTACTTTGGAAACCAATAATACACCATATGTTAATTAATTGAACTTAAATAAAAAATGGGGAAAAAAGGCTCCGAGAAGCTCATTCTCTTTCATTGTAATACAAACACACTTAGGGGAGCTAAATATTAAAGACCATTTTTGTTTATAGACTCATAATAATAAGACACCCTCTGTGATTATGTGTCTCCTCCTCTTCTAAGCACTTGATAGATTTAATAATTCATTTAACCCTCATCACAACACCATGAGGTGGGTACTATTACTGTCATTCCAGTTTTCCACATGGGACCCCTGAGGCCTAGAGAAGTCAGATAAACTAGCTCCCGGTGACCCAGCCAGGAAATGGCAGAAACAGGTTCCAAAGCCAGGCTTTTGGCTGCCGAGTTCCTGCCCTGAATCACCACATTATACTGTGTCTCTGACAGTATCTGCCTGGGAAAGTCAGAAATACAATTTTTTAAAATTTTTACCAGTTTTAAAATAGAAATTATTAGATTAGATTTATTTTTGTTAAAGAAAAACACGTATCTATATTTGTGTTGCTTTCACCGTGTCAGTGCAATGATGTATAAATGTTTAGTTTTCCACCTCTGTGCTTCCCTGCCAAGCGGCAGTGTTCACGAGGAAGAAAACCCTTACGGAGCTTTGACTAACTTGTCTTATTTGTGTACCTCTTGGGAGGGAAAAATGTCTTTGGAAATGTCTTGGCATTACTTTCTTTGAAATTGTGAAAGCCTTTTGTTTACCAAGCAGTGTTCACTGTTAAAAGTAAAACTTCCTCTGTGTTCTGAATTTTGGCCTAGTTGGTTAATCTTTCAGGAGTGTTGAAAACAGGGCTTTAATTAGCAAGTTTATCAGTTAACCTAGTCACTCATCTCCAGTTCTTATCTGAGTCCTCCGGAGTGCAGGCACTTAGGGACATCAGAAAAAGGCCGACTTGTCAGAATGACAGTTGAGAGGCCTGCTGTGGAGGGAAAAAGAAAAAGAAAGATCTCAGAATGGACAGTATTAAATGGAATCTGATACCAATCTGAAAGAAATGATCTCACCAAAGGAAGCTAGTGTAGGACTTGGTTTCTCTTGTATTTTTCTGTAATCCTCTATGGTATGTCACCTTTGTTAGTCCAGACAGAGTCAGTGGTCTTGTGTGACGTGAAGATGGAACCTAAAATAGGGGAAATTTCTAGACCAGCTAGTTAGTCACTGAGTCACTGAGTTGAACATAACCCTGGAGGGGTTCTTCACTCTGCAAAACCAAAGGACTGTTTGGAAGATGAACATAGGGCTTGGAGAAGTCAGTTTCCTGGTGAAAGTGTGAAAAATACCAATAACATCAAGTATATAAAAGAATAATAACCTTCTCTAATGCAGTCCAATCAGAGAGGCTTGAATCCTTCACTAAATTCAATTTATTTTTCCTTTATGGTATGACTGACTTATTATAATCCTGATTTGCTAAACATCTTGTTTTCCCTGTATTTGAACTGTATTAAGACATATCACTACCTGGAAATAAACCTTTACTTCTTAAGAAATGAAAAGCACTTAAGCTATAAAAGGAAGATCCATAAATTCATGATCTCAGCATGGTCTGCTAGCATTGCAACAGCAGAGCGAGTAAGAGGGGGGAAAAAAAAATTCCATAAGGGGTACATTGGAGCCAGGAGATATTTATGCTTGCCTAAGCAGTTCTGATGATTTGATAGTTGAAATGTTTATGCTTTTGTTCACTTAGATAACGTACTTAGGACATCTATTTTAAACAACAGATAATTGTACTGGTGTACTGAGGGCACTGACATAGCAGTAGTTAGTTTCTGAGGATTATTAAAACAAACTTAGATGGTTGTTGCATAGGGTGACTATTTTTGGCAAAGCAATTACTTAGTGTTTCATGCTCAAAATGATAGTGTTTTAGATTTATCATAAAACCACAGAAAAACCCATTTTTTTCCTTCAGAAGCAGAAAGATGGAACATTAGTTAGAGCTTAAGGAAAGCTTACTTTGATCTTAACTTTTCTCCCGACCAGCCTTGAAAAGTAAAATTGGTGTACGACCTTAGTTTGTCTTTTGTTCTATATTCTTTTTTCTTCTATATTGTTTGATTTAATTTCAAAGTAGCTAAAAGTGCCCCAAATCAAAGACTGGGCCCTGAAGGATATTGAATGTCATGGTCATTATTCTAATAATAAGAGGTTTGTTTAGCTGCTTTGATTTCCACAAGCTTCCTAGCCCCTTTTCTGAGAAGAAAAAAAAAATACCTTTGCCTCACGTTTTCTCACAAGCAAGCAAGCTAAATATCATGCCAGTCTTTGGGCTTGTATCCAGTTGGAATCCTGCTGCCTTCACTTTGTGAGATACAGAGAATTATTAGCAAATAAAATGCGAAGCTCACATTTATTAGGCTGTGATTGCTACAGGTAAACTCTGTAGGAGATTTGAGTTTTACACTTTGCTAGTTTCAGTAATGGGACACTTGCAACAGAATTCCTGACTCCTCATGGGGCTAAACATTTCTCTGAATTATAGGATGATTATGATACTTATGTTTATATAATAAGTACATAATAAGCTCTATATATGATTGGTAATAACTTTAAGTAGTTATGGATAGGTGAGTTTTAAGTATCTCTCTCCGTGGCCATTGCCGTCTACTTTCCCAGTTCACACCCTCTGGCACCTAGACCCTTGCATTTATCTAGGTCTACAGTCTCCTGTTCCATCATCTCTCATTGTCCCTCCCACTCTCATATCCCTACTTTCCTCCTTATCTGACTAACAGTCTATCATTATAATCACTTACTTACATATGCCTTCAACTCCTTGCCCCTTTCTGACTTTGTTGTACTAACTACTTGTCTGCTCTGATCCTGGGCAGCCGAACACTGATGGAAAAACACACACAAGCAAGCTGAGTGGCCTCATTTTCAATCCGTGACCACTAACCTCAAGTGAGCCTCAAGATGACCACAATCTGTTTATATTTCTCTAATCCACTTGATCACTCTGTCTCCTGGTGGATGCAGTGGTTCTCAACCAGAGGTGATTTGTGCAGCCCCCCTCCCCCCACCAGAGGGCATTGGCTAAGTCTGGAGATGCTTTTGGCTGTCAGAGCTTGGAGGAGGGAGTGCTACTGGCATCTAGTGCGTAGAGATCAGGGATTCTGCTAAACATTCTATGATGCACAAATGACCCTACAATTATCCTGCCTAAAATGTCTGTAGGCCAATTGAGAATCTCTGTGTCAAGCATTCTGTATCTTTTCTCTTTTTATTATTTATTTATTTATTTTTAAAAAAGATTTTATTTATTTATTTGACAGAGATCACAAGCAGATAGAGAAGCAGGCAGAGAGAGAGGAGGAAGCAGGCTCCCTGCTGAGCAGAGAGCCTGATGTGGGGCTCGATCCCAGGACCCTGGGATCATGACCCGAGCCAAAGGCAGAGGCTTTAACCCACTGAGCCACCCAGGCGCCCCTCTTTTCTCTTTTTAAACTTCCAACATTCTCTCTGTCCTGTGCTTTCAGCTAATGATCTTTTTCATCTGAGAAAATAAAAACAATTTGAGGGGTGCCTGGGTGGTTCAGTGGGTTAAAGCCTCTGCCTTTGGTTCAGGTCATGGTCTCAGGGTCCTGGGAACGAGACCCACATTGGGCTCTCTGTTCAGCGGGGAGCCTGCTTCCCCATCTCTCTCTCTGCCTGCCTCTCTGCCTACTTGTGATCTCTGTCTGTCAAATAAATAAATAAAATATTTAAAAACAACTAAAAAAAAAATCAATTTGAACAGACTTGCTTTAGCTCTAACCAGCATCCCTTCCTGTTACTATGGATGCCCCTCTCTGGTCCCACAGGAGGTCAACCCTTCTACCTGTGTACTGGCTCTCATGCCCTCTTCTCTACTCAGGAACAGAGAGCCAGTTTCCATTTTCTCTCTTGAATTACCAATTTCCCCCCTTGATTATTCCCATCAGCAAAGCAAGATGTTGATAATATCGCCTTTCTTACAAATGAAAACAAACAAAACCCTCAGATCTCTCTTGATTTCACATCACCTTTTAGGGGCAGCATGATTTCTGATTTTTCTCCTCCCACACTCTCTTGAACCTGCTTAAAACAGACTTTCATCCCCTCTACCCCAGAGAAACAGTTCTCATAAATGTTACCAATCATGCGTCCACTGTTTCATCCAATGACCATTTATTCTTCTTCAGCTTTCTTGTGTCATCAGGGACTTTTACATAGTCAGTCACTCCCTCTTTCTTGAAAACCGTTCTTCACCTGGCTTCAGGACCACACTCTTCTAGTTTTCTTCCTCCTTTTTGTGTATTTCCTCTCAGCTTCCTTTTTTGGTCTCTCTGTGTGATATAAGGAGGAGGATATTTGGGCTTTATCCCTGGGTTCCTAGTGCAGAGCTCTTAAAAAGCTAGGAATTTCCTCAGTGAAAAGAGTGATAGGAATATCTTTTGTTCTAATTAGGTGACTCTTGGTGGACCCTTAAATAACTTCAGGATGGGGCTAGCCACCAAAAATATCAAGTCTTGATTAAAAGCTTGGAAATTTTAGCCTCATCCTTCAGCCCCTGGGAGAGGGGTTGGAGATTGAGTTAGTCACAAATGGCCATGATCAAGGCTATGTAATGAAACCTCCATAAAAACCTGTAAAATGATGGGACTCAAGGAGCTTCTGAATTGGCAAACATGTCCATGTGTTTGGAGGGTGGTGCATCCAACTCCATGGGGACAGAAGCTCCTGTACTCAGGACCCTTCTGGACCTAGCTGTATGTACCTCTTCATCTGGCTGTTCATTTGTATCCCTTATAATAAACAGTAATAGTACATACAGCATCTTTATGAGTTCTGTGAGTCATTCTAGAAAATTATTAAACTCGGGGCAGGGGACTTATGGGAAATTCTGACTTAGTAGCTGAGTCAGACAACTTGGTAATGTGTGTGGTGATCTGGGGACCTGATACTGGCCACTGGTGTCTGAAGTGAGGGCAGCCTTGTGGGATGAGCCCTCGAATGTCAAGAGTCTGACTCCAGCTCTGGGCAGGTAGTGTCAGAATTAAATGAAATTGTAGGACACCTAGTTGGTGTGGAGAGTTGGAGAATTGGTTGATATGAGGAGAAGTCACTCATTTGGTGTCAGGAGTGGGACTCATTATACTAGTTCTGGCTTAGGGAAATGTGGTTTGGGAAGAGAAAAGATGATTGAGCACAGGATAAGGAACCTCGGATTCTTGGGTGGACACGTGGTAACCTATGCTATGGACCAGCAACTGTGTGGCAATCGTTTCTGAAGTCATTACTAAAGGTAAAGCTTACCAGTGGAATTTAGAGATGGATCCAACTCCCAGGGAGTTGCATAAGGAAAAACAAACACATAGGAAAAAAACAAAATGTACAGTCCTCTGATTATTATTGATAGCTGAAATGGAATCAAAAGAGTGCTAGGTCTGATCTTGATGCTAGACTGAGGGCAGAGTTTGGTTAGTCTGAGTTTTGACCACTAGGCCTCAAAGCATCAAAAGGGAAAAATATATAGGACAACAAAGAATACTTTTAAGACCTCTGACACTAAGAAGGTAATCCACGTAGGGGGCAGGCAAAATCAAGAAAATTATTGAAATCGGGGGGTATGGTATAAAAGAGTTGTCTCATTTTATGGATTGGGATCAGCAGCTTCCTGAAGAGTGTTTACTACAATGGATTGTGAGGGTGACTAAGAGCAGTGGAGTTTCTTTAGTGTTGGATGGTGTGCAGTGGAACAGCATGTTTGGACTGATGCAGAACCCACAGCTCACTACAGAACAGTCACCGATGGCTGTACATGATCCAGACAGTTGTTAGGTTATTCTGAAGGGAACGGTCACGTAGCAATGGTTAGCTCTGAGAACAGATGCTGGCCAACTTTATAAATGCCAAGTGGAACACCCCAGATGAAGCAGCTGATATGCAAGCCACGTGGGACTGACTTCATGATAATCAGGATATTCACTCACTGAATATGCCTGTTACCAAAGTCCTGGTCCCTTTTGCACGAATGTCCTCTGGAACCTTACTGCTGCAAAATCGAGCAACAGTGTAGGAAGTCTGTAATTGAATTTGCTGTCTCACCTTCCCCTCCTGGGTCTTAAACATGCTGATAAAAACCTTAGATTAATTAACAAGAGAACGCAGAGGTCGAGGGGAGAGTCTTGGAACTTGTCTTATTAGCAGGGTGGGAAATTTTTTAAAGGTTATTAAGAAATGGGGTGAATGAAGCAAATATTGATAGGAGCACAACAAAGAGGAAAAGAAAGGCAAGATTCAAGAAAGTCATCCCTGCAGAGTGAAACTCTTTGGATGGTTCCTAAGAAATGGGTTGAATAAAATAGACATTGATAGGGTTGAAACAAAGGTCTTTTTTTTTTTTTAAAGATTTTTATTTATTTATTTGACAGACAGAGATCACACGTAGGCAGAGAGGCAGGCAGAGAGAGAGGAGGAAGTAGGCTCCCCGCCGAGCAGAGAGCCCGATGCGGGGCTCGATCCCAGAACCCCGGGATCATGACCTGAGCCAAAGGCAGAGGCTTTAACCCACTGAGCCACCCAGGTGCCCCGAAACAAAGGTCTTAATATAGCACATCCTTTGGGTGGATCAAAGGGATCCCGTGCTGATCATCCAACATTAAAGTACCCTAAACTAGTCCCTGTATTAACCTTTGTTTGTAGAAATCTTAAAAGCCATAAGGTGTCAACATAGGCAAACCAATAAATGTGAT
Source organism: Taxidea taxus jeffersonii (assembly GCA_003697995.1). NCBI lineage: Eukaryota > Metazoa > Chordata > Mammalia > Carnivora > Mustelidae > Taxidea > Taxidea taxus. The sequence goes on from RCUC01152575.1 coordinate 24,312, forward strand.
ACATGACATTAACAGAATGAAAGATAAAAATCATATGATCATCTCAATAGATGCAGAGAAAGTGATTGACAAAATGCAACATCCTTTCACGATGAAACCCTCAACAAATTGGGTATAGAAGGAATATGAATATGTTTGGAGTTGTTGTGTCTCTTACTTGAGTGTCTTTTGTGGATGGATGTTGTGTCTGACTGGAGAGCTGGTCCTTTAAAATAGAAAATTTGTGAATCTGCTGCTCAGGAAGTATTAATTGGACATGTTACATGGGAGCCAGTAAAATTATCTGAGCCCATGCAGTGTGGAACAGAAGCTGGAGTGCTAGCACAGACAGATTCTCTGTGTGGAGTGTAGATTGCAGCTTAAGACATAAACTCCTCAGTGTTTCTCAGCATTGATGACTAGGACTTTGGACCAGGGAATTTCCATTTGTCTTAGTCTGTTTGGGCTGCTATAACACAGTACCATAGACTTGGTGGCTAATCAACAACAGAATTTTTTCCTCCTATTTCAGGAGATGATGAGTGTGAGATCAGGGAGCTAGCAAGGTCAAATTCTGGTGAGGACCCTCTTCCAGGTTGCACATTGCCAACTTCTGGTCGTATTTGAACATGGCAGGGAACAGAGAGGGGAAGTAAGTTTCCTCCTGACTCTTTTAAGGGCACTAATCCCTTTGATGAGATGATCTCATCTAATCATAATTACTTCCCAAAGTCTCCACCTCCTAAATATCATTTCATTGAAGAGTAGGGTTTCAACAGAGGAATGTTGGGGGAAACAAATATTTAGTTCATTCTATCAATTGAAGGGCAATTACTAGCTTGCTGTCAAATACTAATTGAAACTACCCTTCTGCCTGAGGGATATAAAATAATCTTGAAATCTGAAATACCTATGATGTTTTGGATGATGTTAAAACAATACTCTAATGGGAAGGACAGTGCCCACAGAGTTCCATACGAAAATGGAAATGGTTTATACTAGATCATACTACCAAAGGGATGTAAGGAGGAGATATTCATGAGCAGGGAGCCCCTTTCCCTAGGGCTAAATTTGGAATTGCTTAAGGAGCTGCCAGATTCTGTTATCACTTGGACAGTGCCCTATAAACAGTTCTGGACTGACCAACAGAGAGGCATTTGGCTTATGGATGGCAGTTCCAAGGTAAATGGATTGGATCCTTTTTGGAATGCCATCACTCTGATTGAAAAAGGTAAAAAACAAATTAGCTCAGTGGGATGAATTGCATGTTCTTTTCCTGGCAGTGATGGAAGAGTTGAACAATGGTAAGAGCTCCTATGTTTTATTTTTTAATTGACTCATGGGTAATGGCTGATGACTTGGCCATATGGTCATGCAAGAGGAAAGTGGAAACCTGGCCTACTGTAGGGATGCCCATATGGGGGCACAGCTCTATGGAAATCACTATGGAAATTTGAGGGCTTCAATAAAGTAAGACATATCTATGCCCATCAGAAGAACCCCCTTCCAGGTTCAGAAAGTGATTGGAACCACCAAGTGGACTTCTTGGTGCACTGTCTTGGAGTGGCCACCTGGATCCATGAATTAAGTAAACCTAGTGTGGACTGCAGCAGTGCAGAGATAGGTCGAACCTAGGTAGAATCTTCTTGTACCGTCTGAGACACAAAATGCGAGCAAGAACTGTTATGTTGGGGTGCCTGGGTGGCTCAGTGGGTTAAGCCTCTGCCTTCGGCTCAGGTCATGATCTCAGGGTTCTGGGATTGAGCCCTACATTGGGCTCTTGCTCAGTGGGAGCCTGCTCCCCTCTCTCTCTCTGCTTGCCTCTCTGCCTACTTGTGATCTCTCTGTCAATAAATAAATAAAATCTTAAAAAAAACCTGTTAAGTCAATGTTATGTCAACAAGAGACAGAGAGATTGCAGATGGCTGTGAGGACGATTCCTGGGGGGAAGGCATCACACATAGCTAGCGAGTGTATTATACTGGACCAGTGCAGGTAGCCTAGGGGGCTATAAATGGGTCCTGAAATGTATGGACACTTACTCCATATAGGATTTGCATACTTGGTGTTAGATGGAAACGCTCAAAGTACTATTGAAGGTTTGGAACAGAAAATACTGTCCCGATTTGGGCTGCCAAGTTACGTTTCTTCAGACTAAGCAACACAAGTATCCAAGAATTGGTAAAGAGCTGTCATATCAAGTGGATATAACCATGTTTCTTATCATCCTCAGAGTAATGGTCTAATAAAGAATTGGAGGGGGCAGTTAAAAATTTGCTGTCCTGAATGGGGCAAGATATAGGTATAAAAGTCTGGTTTACATGAATGTGTGCTTCTGCCCCCATAGGAGAGGGTAACGTCTCACCCACTAGGTAGATTCTGTGCATTTCTTCCCTATATCACCTCAACTTTTGCTTTTTCCTACCTGGTCAGTGGTCTCAGGACCAGGGATGCAACTATGGGTAACAGAAGTAAGAATGATTCCTAAGCAAGTAACTTGTAACTATGCCTTTGAACATTTATGCCAGAATTCCTAATGCCCTGGTGGCGGTGGTGGGGGGATTATGTCTTCCTGACATCTGGCAAAGTTGGGGCTGACAGTTGAATGTGGGACAGCCCACTGGTGTGAATGGGAGTGAATGGAAAGGAAAACATTGGCTACGTTAGTATTTTTGCCAGCAAGTTGGAACAGCATAGCTAAATCTAAGGTCCCTTCTCATGGCAGAAATGTTAATCTTCTTATTTCCATTTTCCAAGTTATATCTATTACAGATGGTATCATTTGAGAGGGAATTTCTGAGAACTGCTTTCTACCGGTATTTCAGAATATGTGGTATATGGCAGCCAGCAGGTTGATCACTGTGGAGTTGTAAACCTTGATGTGATAAGATACTTAGAAGGGTCCCTGGTTATGATGGACGAAATGTAATGGCCGCCTGCTCTCCATGCTTGCACTTCACTCTTGTTCTCTGGAGGGAAAGCTGTTAAGCCAAAGAGGGATAGAGGATAGGTTCCTGATAGGATTAAAGTGGTGAGCATCACGGGTAGAGACTATTCTCCTGGGAATCGGCCCCACATTGAGATGACTAAGGTTGTAAGAGGCCTCATGGCACTTGAACTAAAAGGCATGTAGGTGTGACTACCACTCATCTAACTCTGGCATGGGGGCCCAGACATTTTTGGGTGCAAAACATGCATACTAACTGCACTCAGGCCATTTGTACCTAATGGCAACAATGTGCATGGCAAATTAAACAGCACTGGCCCCTAAGACAGAAAAGGGCTTCCATGGAAATAGGCAGTCTAGGTATCTTGGGACAAGCTTTTAATTAGGTGCAGCATTCAGAGGAAAAGGATTTATTAGCTAGAACTAGGAAGATGAGAGGGAGCTCTCTTTAGGAGGAAAGCAAAGGATGGAAGTCAGCCTTGGAAGATAGCAAAGCAGATCAGGCAGACTCAACAATAATGCTGGATAATGCTGGGACCTAGCATTGGGAAAGTGCCGCATCCTGACCCAACAGAGTATCTTGATTATGTTAATACAAACAGAAACTGAAGTGGGTATGGGATTATGGTCTTCGATCCTGGCCAAATTTATAAATACATATCATAATTTCTAGAAGTATGTTTTTATAATATTTTTTTCAGTGTGGCACAAAACATATTTACTTACAGACTCAAGTATCTTTAGGTCCTCTGTCAAAGGATGTCAAAAATGGATAAACTTATGTTCGGTAATTAGTGTTTCAGTATTTTATCTTATTTGGAAGTGATCTAGCTATTCAATAAATATTCATCATTTAGCTTGTCTCACTATAACTTCAAGGTTTCAAATTACCAAAAAGATTTTGGAAACTGTTTTCTTAAAGATTATGTATTTATTTATTTGTCAGAGAGAGACAGAGAAAGAGAGAGAGAGAGCACAAACAGGGGGAGTGGCTGGCAGAGGGAGAAGCATACTCCCTGCTGAGCAAGGAGCCGGATGCAGGACTTGATCCCAGGACTCTGGGATCATGACCTGAGCCAAAGGCAGACACTTAACCAACTGAGCCACCTAGGCATCCCTGGAAACTATTTTTAAGTACACACACCATAAAGTACAATCGTTACTAAAAATTTCATTTATAAACTTTAATTTACATTTATTAAATTTTCTTGTTCTTAACAGTTTGCATTAGTCATGGAAATTTTATGAGATAGTAAATAGCTAACCATCATTTTAAGCTAACCATCATTTTAAGTTATCTCTTGCTGACAAATTCTCTGATGGAGATAAATGTATTGGCTTTTAGTAAACCTAGGCACAATAAAAGTATTATTTTTAATGCTGATAAAGAAATGCCTGTTTACAAATTAAAACCACAATGAGATACCACCTCACACCAGTCAGAATGGCTAAAATGAACAAGTCAGGAAATGACAGATGCTGGCGAGGATGCGGAGAAAGGGGAACCCTCCTACACTGTTGGTGGGAATGCAAGCTGGTGCAAACACTCTGGAAAACAGCATGGAGGTTCCTCAAAAAACTGAAAATAGAACTACCTTATGACCCAGCAATTGCACTACTGGGTATTTACCCTAAAGATACAAACGTAGTGATCTGAAGGGGCACGTGCACTCGAATATTTATAGCAGCAATGTCCACAATAGCCAAGTTATGGAAAGAACCTAGATGTCCATCAACAGATGAATGGATAAAGAAGGGGTGGTATATATATACAATGGAATACTATGCAGCCATCAAAAGAAATGAAATCTTGCCATTTGTGACGACATGGATGGAACTAGAGGGTATTATGCTTAGCGAAATAAGTCAATCGGAGAAAGACAACTATCATATGATCTCCCTGATATGAGGAAGTGGAGATGCAACGGGGGTGGGGGTTAAGGTGGTAGGAAAAGAATAAATGAAACAAGATGGGATCGGGAGGGAGACAAGCCAAAAGAGACTATTAATGTCATAAAACATCTGAGGGGGGTGGGGGGGAGGGGTGTTGGGAGAGGGTGGTGGGGTTACATTATCTGTTTATATAAAAATAAAAAAATTAAAAAAAGAGAAATGCCTGTTTTAATGAAACCAACAAATTTAAACTAGCTTTTATTTACTAAAGATTATCCTAGATTGCCTACATTTCTGAGAGTATGCAATTTGTATAAATGCTTATTTGTCTTTTAGCCAATTAAATAGAACTCTTTACAAATTAATTTTGGTAATATCATCCGGAGGTAGAAAAAAAAAATCACAGATCTATAACATACATACATAGACACATATAAATGTACAGGTAGATATAAACAGATTTTGTAGTTTCTGTTTTTTAAAATTTTAGCTATGAGACAGGTACAGTAATGCAGAACTCCCTAGTTTATAAAAGAAGAGTTGGATCCAAATTGTGACTCTGGCAGATGGAATAAGTTACCTGTCCATATGGCCAAAGCTTTTTACTCATATTTGTAGAAGACATTTTAAGATATTTCATAGTTTTCAAAGTAGCCTTTTTCCCCCCTCCTTCTCATTCTGATAAGAATTACCTTGGTTCCTGGAGAAGAGCAGATAGAATATTTGCATCTCAAGAGACACAGAGAAAGAATGCACTTTCTACCAAGAAGGCTTTTAAATTCCTAAATCCAGGTGTTTTTGTTTGTTTGTTTGTTTTGCAATATCTGCCAGCCTTTTGAGACAAATAGGGAGGTTGTGGGGTTGGGAAAACAGGTATGTTGACTTTGAATTGTTTGTAGAGCCTCATTTCTGGTCTTGTGAAAACTAGATTTGTGTGATAAGTACGGTTGTTTTTAATCCCTCAGAGAACTGGGTTGCCACCTGAATAATATCAAGAAGCTGCTCCACACATCCAACTAGATTATGCTCAGTTTACGTTTTTATGTCAGGGAGAACATCTTCAACCAAGATGAGAATCAAAAGATAACTATGTTCTATTCTAGATAGAGCTGTGTGTCTTTGGAATGTTTCAGTAAATCCTTCCCCAGACTTCAGAATGTTTTTCTTTCCTTCTTGAAAGCAATTCATTGGAGCTGGGGAAGAAGGCCTCAAAAAAAGTTCCCATCAGGGGTCGCCTGGGTGGCTCAGTTGTTAAGCATCTGCTTTCTGCTCCTGGGATGGAGCCTGCATTGGGCTCCCTATTTGGTGAGAAGCCTGCTCCTCCCTCTCCCACTCCCCCTGCTTGTGCTCCCTCTCTCGCTGTGTCTCTCTCTGTCAAATAAATAAAATCTTTAAAAATAAAAGTCCCCATCAGGCTCTGAATATCAGTTTCCAAACTGGTCAGCTTCTGACCATAGAGCTGTCACAGGATTTTTGTTCCTTTAGTGTCCACTGTTCTTCGTCACACTACTGTGAAGAAAGAAGATGTAGACCAGACGAAGATGGGTGGGCAGCAAAGCAAAGTGTATCGAGCGGTAGGACGAAGCTCCCAGAGAGGGATGGGACCCAAGCGGGTGGCTGTTTTGGTATTCAAATCTAGGGGTTTTTCAAAGCTCTTCTGTGGAACTATCTTGAGCATCCTGAGTGTGGGCCCCCTGTGGATTGGCCCCTAAGATGTGCCAGTCAGGGCTTTGCTCCTGTACCTGTCTACCTCTCAGATTGGTCATGTGTTGGTGGTCTTTTGGGCTGACAGCTGGAGACTAACTGCCTCAGCTTGTGCTAGTGACCATGTTTCATTGTTAATTGTTTTGTTGCAGGATGTTTTGCAAAAGTCACTTCTGCAGAGACTGCTAGACAGGAGGCTCTCGTGGTCTTGTCTAAGCTGTAAAATAGGATGTTAGTGTGGTTTTGTCCTAGCTGTCCTGCTCCCTGTTTTCTTGTTGGGGACCCAGGTCCTGACTGCCTGTGTGTCTAGGTAACTCCTAACAGAGGTACTTAAACAATCCTTCCAAATATCTTGTCAGGTTTCAGCCTGAATGAACAGTAAATATTCCTGGAGGTATTGAATAATCCCTTGGACACAAGAGGTGCTCTCAAAGAGGGTGCAAAAAATCCCAAGATCCAGAGCCATTTCCAAAGATAAGCAAAAGGAAGACTCAGACAATCCCCCTGAGAGCTGGCAACAGTCAGCAGAACTCTAGCTACAAATGACATGAAACCCACACTTCTGTCTGATGGTATTTTTGAGGCCCCCAAACTGAGAGTTGCCAAGCCAAATTTTTAGGACAGACAAGACAAATGAGAAGGCAAAAGCTGTCCCTGGAAGAGAAAAGACCAACAACCAATGGGTACTTGAAAGCAAATTCATGAGTCATATTTATTTATTTATTTATAGATTTTATTTATTTATTTGACAGAGATCACAAGCAGGCAGAGAGGCAGGCGAGAGAGCTGCTGAGCAGAGAGCCTGATGCGGGGCTCGATCCCAGGACCCCGAGACCATGACCTGAGCCAAAGGCAGAGGCTTTAACCCACTGAGCCACCTAGGTGCTCCTCATGAGTCATATTTCAAAGATCTAATTCTTACAAAATATTTTTTTGCTGCCAACCTGAATATGGAAAGGAAGGCACAATGTGAAATTTCACCTTCCTCTCTCAGCCAGTCAGCATAGATAGGCATCTGGGAGAGCTGAGTTTGGTAGGAATTCTCACCATTTGTCAGCTTTCTGCCTGTCATCCCGGGATCCTGTGTCCAGGCTCTGGAATGAAGGGGGTGTCCCAGCAGATCTCTTCCTGCTCACCAGGAACTGTAAAGGAGGAAAAATAATTCTCCCTTTTGCCTTTGTTGGTGAGTGCTTGGCTGAGACAACTTTTGATCTGGGAACCTTGTCAATGGATAAATTATCTAGTTGAGAGGTTCTCCACTGTGGCCACCGTAATTCAAGATTTTCTTTGGTAAAATTAATCTGCTTCTTCAGACTTAAAATTTCATTCACTGGAGGCCTCACGCTTGACCTGGTCCATTTTAAGTCTAAGGTGTGTCTGTCACCTTTCTTCTACTCCTGACACAATCTAGTCAGTTTCAGATACTCCCATTTAACGCAGAGTAAAATCCAGAGCTCTTAAAATGGTCTAGAAGGCTGTAGATGATGTAGCTCCTGTTCTGACCTATCAGTCTCCCACCCGCTCATGACACACCATGTCTGGTCTTGCTGTTTTTCCCACATGCCTGACCTGTTCCTGTCTTAAGGCCTTTATACTTGCTCTTTCCTCTACCTGGAATATTCTGACAGATATTTCAGTTCTCTCCTCATTCTATTCAAGCATTTGTAGAACTCTCTCCTTCTCATTGAAGCCTACTCTGGCCATCTTATTTAAAATTGCAACCTCAGTGAGTCCCAAAATTCATTGTCACCCCTTCTTGCTGTGCTTTTCTCCATCCCACTTAAACCCAGATGTTAAGTAAAACTGTATGTTTTACTTAAAAAAAAAATCCATATTCCTCTGAACATACGCATTTCATAAAGGTCAGATTTTGTTTGTGTGTATGTATTTTGTTCACTGCTGTATCCTTAGCACTGGAACGGTTCCAGGAGCATAGTAGGTATCCAACAGATATATACTAGATGGATAAATGAATAAGAAAATTGAAACTGGGTATCACACAAATTATTCGGTGATAGAAAGACATCTAGTTTAAGAAAAAGCCCGCTGTGACAGTATTAAAGAGATATGTAATGTGGGTAATATTGAGTTAATGTTGACCATTTACTCAGTTCCAGGGACCATGCTAGTTTCTTTATATAAAGTATCAAATTAAGTATTAACAGCAATTCTTGTGACATGAGTATTTAGTTATTTTACAAAAACAGTAACTGAGAGGAGTAAAATGAATAGCTGAAGCTCACATGGTTGGTTAATAAGTAGAAGAGACAGATTTCAGAGCTAATACTGATTCAAGGTCTAAGCTTTCTATGTTAATCCTGCATCTCACAAAGATGCAGGGAAGGGCCGTCTGGGTGGCTCAGTGGGTTGAAGCCTCTGCCTTCGGCTCAGGTCATGATCTTAGGGTCCTGGGATCGAGCCCCGCATTGGGCTTTCTGCTCAGCGGGGAGCCTGCTTCTCCCTCTTTCTCTCTCTGCCTACTTGTGATCTCTGTCAAATCAATCAATCAATCAATCAATCAATCAATCTTTGGGGGGGGGGAATAAAAAACCAAAGAGGCAGGGAAGTGCCAGAAGACACTGAGATGGGTTATTAGTGCCCCAGCTTCCTCTGATGGATATCATTGAATTTAGATCCCTCCCCAGAGTTTCTTAAAAAATATTTGTACCTTAAAAGAATCACACATAGCAGGGTCTGGACAGCATTTACAAAAAATAATGAGCAGATTTTTAGGTAAGTGTCATAATTATTTTTTATTTTAGGAATTCCTTTTTGGGAAAACCATCTCAAGGTTATACTGTTGTATCAAGCAAAATTATACTGAAATATTAACTATAACTTGGCAGTGCTTTTTGAAGCTGTAGAAAAACTTTTATCTTCCTGAGTCAAATCATTTTCAAAGGTTGTATCACCTTATCCATTTTGAGAACGCTTCTATTTTCTGTCCTGTTCCAACTCTGCACTGTATAAAATGCAGTAGAACAATATTCACTTTCTTTTGCATTTATTCCTGTGCCCCTGGAGACATTTCCTAACTCCTACCCTCACAAGCTTCATAAAGGAAATTATGTTTACCCTTTTTTAGTAGAGAAAGTGAAAAGGTAGATAACATTGATTTAACTCATTTAATTATAAGGACATGTTCCCTTTTGGAAGGGGAAAATTAGATAAGCTTCCTGATGGATAGATTTGTGTTTTATTTATGACTTTATCATCATCAATTTGTGGCAAAAAATTAGTAATTTTTTATGATAATAGAGGTTACAGAGCAGCCAGTGACTGGATACCAATGTCTGATGATTCATACCGGTCCTTTTATTTTGTAACCTTTTAAAGGACATTTATTAACTTTCACAAGATACCTTCCTATGGGCTGTGAGAAAGGTTTATCACATGGAACAAACTCAAAGAAAGATATTAACTTGTATGGGGTTGAACAGCACAAAATCAGTGGTCCATTACCCTGAATGGTAGCTGTAGGTCAGCAAGTAACTAAGATGAAGAAACTATTTTTTTCATAATAGGATCATAAGAGTCTATCAATGCTATCAAAATTGAAAAACAGAAGTTATATAAAAAATCAAAAAATCAAAAACATGATATACCTACAATTTGAAATACTATAGAGTCATTAGAAATTGTGATATTGAAGAATTTATGAATATGGGGAATTGTTCACAATACAGAATCAAGTAGAAAGACTACAGTGTGTAAAATAGGGTATACTTTTTGGAAATACATATCCATGTTTGCACTTAAAAGTGTTAAGAGTGCTTATACTTGAGAGATGGTGTATTTCCGAGGTTATTTTAGTGACCTCATTAATTTTACGGACTCAGTTGCTGTGTGGGGGTGGACAGGGTGGGGTGTGGCTATTCCATGGAGTCAGGCAAGGACTCAGGGTGACACTATTTCCACCATATTCAGTCGGGGTTTCTAGTGTCCCCTGGACATTGATAATGAACTTGCAGATGGGAACAGAAGGAGAGTAGAAGATCTCTAGGGGTTTTCTGGGCCAGGCTAAAAGTGAAGCAAATCACTTTAACCGCATTGACCAGAACTCACTTCTATGGCCTCATCTCATCGTAGGAAGAGTAGTAAGTGTTATCTGCTTGTATGCCCAGGAGAAAAAGGAAATGGATTTTGGTGAGTGCAGAGCAGTGTCTTTCTTATGTGAGATCCTGGGTAATATGTGTACTCATTTGCATGCTTTACTCTGCTTTTAATTGTCCACTGGATTTCTGCGTCTGTGCTTCAGGGAGAAAGCCACAGATATCATCCCTTGACTTTGTGATGATTCTACTACTGTTGCCACCACCAGATCTTGAGACTGATGTTGTCAGTAAAGGGTAAAGGGACCTCGGGAGGATACTCTCCTAGGATGAGCTTTCTAACATTATATTGGCCCGCTCATAATGAAATATGAAATATAATGTCAGCCATTATTTTGTTATGAGTCAGAGTGTTGACAACTTGCCATTAGTTTCGAGGATCATGAACCGTAAACCATAATAGAAAATGGCCACAAAAATAAAGTGGCTAATTGCATCCACACAAGTTTTATGTACTTGGCCTTGAGTACGTGGGCACTGGAGTACCTACTGCCAGTAGATGCTAGAGAACGCTCATTGACTGACTGTCTTCCACATTTTTCTGAGTGATGTTCTTTTCCCTTCCATAAACTAAGAGCCCCCGGAAGGCAAAGGCAGTGCCTTCATTTTGTAAATCTCTTTTGGTATGTGCTTGTATAATTCATTTTTAGTCTCCTTCTGCAATACGGTGGGGGAATATACAAGATTATGTTAAGGCCAAATGGAAAGCTCTCTGGATTTAGAGGTAGAAGCTTAATTTAGGAAATAATGAGTTCACTGACAAGTTCATAGACACAATGGCATTCACTAAGTATTTTATGGATGATTTAGGTAAGAAATTTCTCCTCTCTGCCTACTATTTCTTTATCTGTAAAATAAGTATAATACTAATAATAGGTATTGCTGTGGAGATCAAAATGTTCTTAGTTTTTGGGGTGCCTGGGTGGCTCAATGGGTTAAAGCCTCTGCCTTTGGCTCAGGTCATGATCCCAGGGTCCTGGGATCGAGCCCTGCATTGGGCTCTCTGCTCAGTGGGGAGCCTGCTTCCCCCTCTCTCTCTGCCTGTCTCTCTGCCTACTTGTGATCTCTGTCAAATAGATAAAGAAAATATTTTTTTAAAAATGTTCTTAGTTTTTGCTTACAAACTTTAAGGATGTATGTGCCTTATCTAGACTTCAGAAATATAGTCTTTTATAGTATCCAGTTAAATTCCACTGGATAAAAAAAAAAAAAATTCCACCGGATAGTCTCCATTTGTCTCTCTACATCCATTCTTCCATCTTTTCCACTCTGCTGTTACCCAGGAGGCTAATCTCAATGGATTTTTATTGCCTGGGCACCCTTGACCTATGGCTTCTGCCTAAGAGAAGTACCAACAAGGGACTGGATGGCTGGAGGAAGGAGAATTTGGGGTGTTTATTCCACAGCTTCTTCCCTATAGCGTTGGGTGTTAGCAGAGGCTTTATTACTGTACCAAAGGCCATGGCTCCTATCTGGTAGGTCTCTCCTATAGTTACAGCTTTCTCCAGGTTTCTGTAATGTCTCTTTCTCCTTATCCTTTCGAACCTAGGGGTGGCAAGGGTCTCAGGTTTTTTTTTTTAATTGAAGTATAGTTGACATAAAATATTACATTAGTTTTAGATGTACAGGATAATGATTAGACATTTATATACATTGCAAAGTGATCACCATGATATGTCTAGTTACCATCTATTAGCATACAAAGTATGCTACATACGGTATTATTACGGTATTATGGTATTAAGTATATTCCCTTTGCTGTACTTTTCATTCTTGTGACTTACCTAGTTTATAACTGAAAGTTTATACCTCTTAATTCCTTTCACCTATTTTGGCCATCCCCCACCTCCCCTCCCCTCTGGCAGCCACCAGTTTGTTCTCTGTATTTATGAGTCTCTTTTCTGTTTTGTTTTGTCTGTTTTTTTAGGATCTGCCTAGAAGTGAAATCATACTGTATTTGTCATTCTCTGTCTGATTTATTTCACTTGGTCTTAGGGTATTTTTATCGGCTCTGTGGTTGCCTTTCACCTTGCCCATCTTTGAAAGTGGCCCTTACACTCAGATCATTCACTGCTTTTGAGTGTGCCTTGAGTCCTGCGGGACTCTGCCTCTGCATATTCCAAGAACATCTGTGCTGCATCACCATGCATAATATGCCACACTTAAGGAGATGATAGTGGTTAAGCCATGATCTGTAACAAGAGATTTTTTTCAGAGATGGATGTAATCTTCATATTCCCCCTGTAGGCATTATGCAGTAGCAACATAGGCTAAGCCTGTCTATAGGAAGCTGAACAAAACTCAGGACAATTAGGGTCTTAAAATTTTATAGACATCATCAACTTAGAAGAAACAGTGAAAGGGCATATAAACATCAAGACGTTTCAGATGCAAATTATTTGTAAGTTGTACAAATACTGTGTGTGCCCAGTAACGTAAGATATAACGCGTGCACCCACATTTCATCCAGGTCATCCCCCAAATAGAAGGCTCTCTGATTCTCTCTTGCTTGGGTGCTTGGGTAACTTTTATCCACCTCCTTAAAGAAGTTGGATTTTTAAAGTCAATCTAGAGAAAGACAGCTGTCATATGATCTTTCTGATATGAGGAATTTGAGAGGAAGGGCTGGGGGGTTTGAGGGAAAAAATGAAACAAGATGGGATCAGGAGGGAGACAAACCATAAGGACTGTTACTCTCATGAAACAAACTGAGGGTTGCTTGAGGGGAAGAGGGTGAAAGGGATGGGGTGTCTGGGTGATGGACATTGGGGAGGGTGTGTGCTATGGTGAGTGCCGTGAAATATGTAAGCCTAATGATTCACAGACCTGTACCCCTGGGGCTAATAATACATTATATGTTAATAAAAAAAAAAGTTGGGTTTTTCCTCTGAAGGTTTCACTTTTGGTGCTCTTTCTTCAAAATGTTTCTCTGGTATAATCCAGGGGTTTTATGTATAATTCATTTGACTCTACGTCTCAGTTTGACTGCGAGTTTCAATTTAATTAAGCACCAGTTTAATTATTAGTATCACCCCCTTAGGCTCCCTGCTCAGCGGGGAGCCTTCTTTCCCCTCTCTCTCTGCCTGCTGCTCTGCCTACTTGTGATCTCTCTCTCTGTCAAATAAATAAATAAAATCTTAAAAAAAAGATATAAACCATGTGCAACCTGTGTGAGTTTGAAATCTACCACCTCATCAGATCCACAGCCTCATCCATCCAGTCTCTCCAGTCCACAGTTTTACCCAGTCCACAGCCTCATCCAGTACGTGATCCAATACGTGCCCAACCCAGTCCACAGCCTCATTCAAGCGTACAGCTTCACTTCCACGGACTTTTCTGTGGCATTCTGTGGCTCTTGGTTTGTTTTGGAGTATGAGTATGGCATACTTAACTCTCTGGTCACGTAGTTCTTCTTTCTGGGCCTCAGGAGTACCATTCAAGTCCAGGTGGAAATAGCTTTCTTTCTTTTTTTTTTAAAAGATTTTATTTTTATTTATTTGTTAGAGAGAGAGAGAGAGAGAGAGAGAGAGCAAGCACAGGCAGACAGAGTGGCAGGCAGAGGCAGAGGGAGAATCAGGCTCCCTGCCGAGGAAGGAGCCTGATGTGGGACTCGATCCCAGGACACTGGGATCATGACCTGAGCCGAAGGCAGCTGCTTAACCAACTGAGCCACCCAGGCGTCCCGGAAATAGCTTTCTATGTAGCTGTTTCAACCTTACATAAATCCTGTCTTCCTTTCTAAAGCAGCAAGCTTCTTTTTTTGAACTATAAGCTATTACATTCTTATAATGTACAATAGCTGTACATTCTTTCCCTCTGGGAAGAAATCATTCTTTTTTTTTTTTCTTTTCAAATTTCATTTTGTTTCCCAGTTTAAAAGGTGTCCTTACAAAGTATCATGACATCAGTTTTAAAAGTATCATTTGTATCCAGATTTCTCTATGCACCATGTCAAATTTGTTTATTCTTCAAGTTCTTCTTGTTTTTCAAATTTATTTCTCTCTAAAGAGCCTATATTTTACCTTATCCTTACACTTTCTTCTTTAAATCATAGCATAGTTTTCTGACATTTTGCTCAGTATAAACATTTCATAAATTTAAGTCCACTTTACTTATTTACACATTTACTTATGATTGTATTAGCCCTGGAGATGGTAGAATTTTGATCCCCCTTGCGGGGTTGGAGGAGAGGAGTTTTAACCATGACACCTCGCTGAGGATTTCTGAAATATGAAATCACAGGCAAAATTTTATCTTTCTCAGTCACTACCACATTGTCAGAGATGGAAAGCTTACTAAAGCCCTGAGATAGGATGCGTGGTGTTAAGTAACTTGACAACTGCATGGAATTTTGCCTCTAGCAAATTGTATTTGTTACATAACCATCTACTCATGAAACACACATCATTAAGAAAATGTTTCGTGTTCTTGAGATATTATTGAATAAGCACTGAAATATCTGTTGCTACCAATTACTCCAGTTTCTGTGTATTTTTAAAATAGCTTGATTGGTCAAAATATTATTTTGTCGTTTATTATCCATTTACTCATCCCGTTAAGAATTATTCATTGAGCAGTTATTGTATGTCAGACATTGTGTTAGGCACTGAGGATAAAATGATGCATGAGAAAGGGGCACTCATTGCTCTCAGGGGGCTTGCAGACTGGCAGAACCCGTGTAGGTATGTAAGGAACAGTGTGATAAGCACTAGTGATCAGACGAGTCTTCCTGAGAAACACCAGACCAAGCTGGGCCTGAGAAACCAGTGTGAGTTGGCCAGGATAGAAGTGGAGGGGGCTGGGAGAAAGGAAAAAATGGAATGTGAGACAGGAGGAGAGGATAGCATGGGTACAGGGAGTACCGTGACCAGCAGTGGTCAGGGAGAACAGGACACATTCAGGCAACCAGATGGTCGGGCTGAAATATAGAGTATGAGGTGTAGGGAGAGGTTGGAAGCAGAGGGCTGATAGGTCGTAAGCCAAGGGGAAGAGATGGGTTGAATGGTGAGGGCACATATGAATAATCTGATATCAGATTCAAGGATCTGGTCCAACATACTTTCCTGGGATGTATTTCTGCCATTTATCAGTATGTGCTCCAGGGTCCCCACGCTGTCGACCATGGGCTGTTGCCCTTTGAGGAAGGTCCTCTTTCATCCATCTCCAAAGTCTCTGTTCTCCTTTCAACTTTTCTTGATTTCATGGTTGGGAAATGCCCTCTGCCTGTTGTGAACTCCCACAGCTCTGTGTACGTCCCTTAATGAGGCTTCACCCATAGTTTTTCTTATGTTTATGGCATATCATGTATTGCAGACAAGAGTTTGTCTGTTTATCTCTGATAGCAATTGTCTAAGAATGAATATGACATTTGTTTGGTTCATATTCATCTCCATTGAATCCATTACAGTTTGGAAACATTCAAGTTCATGCATCCGGATGTTGAACTTTGGGGATCTTCTTCCTCTTCTCTATTCTGAGTGTACTGGCAGCACTGTTGGTATACTGAGCACTAGCCTGGACATCACTCCTCTGACCTCAGCGGATAAGAACCCACACCAGCAGCAACTGTACCTTGGGGGTTGCAGGCTGCTCTTTAGCTATTGTAATAAAGCAGAAGAAAAACTTATGTAAAGTGTAGACAAAAGGACTAGCAGAGAGCCTGCTAGACAAGATCTGTGGATTCCCAGATGGGTTTGAGAGGATTGGAAGGAGATTAGAGTTTTTGTGAAACAGGTGGGGGTTAAGCTAGAGAAATGTATTTGTAAGGCTGCCTTCATGTTCCAGTTTTTACCCCCAACCTGGATGCATGGTAAACATAAATTACCTACATTTTATTTCCTTCTTTTCCTCAAACGTACCTATTATAAACATCTTCTGGGAGGGGGATCCTGGTCCTATAGGACTATTGCCCTTTGTGGTTGGGGAAGCACAGATACCCTCCCTGAGAGTAGGAGCTGGGGAGCCGTAGCAGTGTGACCTTGCAGGACCTATCTCCAGCTCTCCGCTGCCTGCTCATGTTAGGGGCTGCTGGGGCAGGGCGCTAGCCTCTCCTGGGTGATCTGGGTTCTGGGTCCCTGCAGTGAAGTTGCAGCTGTGTGAAGGGGTCCACTCTCAGCCAGATTAGCGTCATCATCACTGAGGGAAGCACCAGCCCTTTTCCTGACCTGATGGTGAGCTGGAGTCCAGATCTTGCTCTTGACCAATTTTAATTGTTTTAAGCGCTTGGCTATAGTTAGTTTCCAACACAGTTTTCTGGGAGGCCAGAAAGAATTCTGGGAGGTCACCTGGGGGAGACAAGTTGTCCCTCTTCCTTTCTAAACATATGGGGTTAAAGGTATGGAAAATATTTTATTGCCTTTTTATATATGATCTAGGTATTGTATTCTGCTTGTATATTGCTTAGCTCTATAATAGGCACAACTGAGTTTTTAGCTTTTTTTTTTTTTAAAGATTTTATTTATTTATTTGACAGACATCGATCACAAGTAGGCCAAGAGGCAGGCGGCGGGGAGGGGGGAAACAGGCTCCCTGCTGAGCAGAGAGCCCCATGTGGGGCTCGATCCTAAGACCCTGGGATCATGACGTGAGCTGAAGGCAGAGGCTTTAACCCACTGAGCCAGCCAGGCACCCCTTTAGCTTTTTTTAAAAGGAAAAAAACTTGTATTTTATATGACAAAGGTAATAACAGTGTGGAAAAATTGAAAAAAATAAGATAACATGAAAGAAGAGGTTAAAACAGAAGTAGTATTTTTCCATAGGTCTTTTTTCTTTCTAGAGAAAAGTGAACACATATACACTTGCATTTGCATACAGATACACACACACATCTTAATTTAATTTTTGTTGATAGATTTGGACTTAAAAATAGTATCAGACATTTGAATACTGAGAGTTTATACAGGAATTTCATTCACACAGATGTGCATACATATGGGTAACTTAGGAGAATATTAAGAATGACTTATGGTTACATTATGGAATTAGATTGTTTATGGAGTTAATAGATTAAAATTGTTTATAATCCAGAATAAAGAAGTCCTACATAAATTGTAGAACAGTTTTGGTAACAGTGAACTAAATGTCAACAGAATTGTGATGTACTCAGAGAATTTTATCAAGTGATAAACTTATTAACTAAGACATAGTGTCTATTGATCTAGGAAGCCCATGCTGTCTGAGAAGCAATCATGTGACAAGGGTCTCCATGAGATAAGGGCACAAATCATTCTGGTAGGTTCCTTGATGTAATGCCCATTTTTTTCTATGTTGACTAAGTCTCTTTACTGGTGGGTTAGCATAGTTGTGAAGAGTCTCAAACAGAGATTTTATTGTTCCATTTGGGAAGAAAATACTTTGCCAGGCAGAAACACTGAGAGATAGCTTGTTGAGTTTTACTATTAGTGCTCCAAGGATTATTGATTCCTTCCTGTGAGGCAAGAAATTTAAGGGGAGTTTGTGTTGGATATAATATATTATTTGATAAAGTAAAATATAATGAATTTTAACTTCTTTCTTTTCCACCGTTGAGAGTTTTTTTTTTTTTTTTTAAAATGTAAGCCACAGAAAAAATATTGCCTTATAGCTATCTAAAAAGAAAATTACATGGATGCAGAGAAGGAGTAATTTGTTGGGAGAAGATGAGTGGTTCTTCCACAAAACGTGGACATCATCAAAGCCCTGTTCTTGGATGGTAAAACTTCTTAGTGGCTGCCACAAAAGGTGGACATCATCAAAGCTCTGTTCTTGTATGGTAAAACTTCTTGGTGGCTGCCACAAAACATGGACATCATCAAAGCTCTGTTCTTGGATGGTAAAACTTCTTGGTGGTCTGCCAAGCTTATATGGCATATCATCAATGTTTAATATTTATTATTACTGACACTGCATGAGTTCTGAATGAAAGCTTTGCCTTGAGAACTTGAAATCTAAATCAAACTACTTCCGAACACTGAAGAAATGATGACTTTTAGGAGTGCCAAAATGATTTGAGATGAGATGCCTACAAAGAGCTCTAATGAGCAGTTTTCAAAGTTGCCTTCAAGATAAAAGTTTGCAGAGAGTAAGTAAGATATTTTAGATAAAATGTTCATTTTCTGACTAGTTGACATCCGGTATGTGAATAACTTGTTTATGTGGAATGAATATATAGGATTGAGTAAGGGCCCCATATAAGTTAATTTTAACATATTAATGTTTTAAACTTCAGGCATAGGAAAAAAAAAAAGATTTGTTTATTTATTTGAGAGAGAGAAGAGCAAGGGGGGCAGAGGCAGAGGGAGAGAATCTCAAGCAGACTCCATGCTGAGTGCAGAGCCTGATGAGAGGCCCAGTCCCAGGACCCCGAGATCATGACCAGAGCCAGAATCAACAGTTGGACACTCAACTGACTGAACCACCCAGGGCCCCTAAACTTTGGGCATTTTTATTATTATGCATCACATACCTAACTGGGGATTTTAAATACAAAACATTTGAAGGATGATTTAGTTCTTTTTGATCACTTGGAGTCACAAATGTGAATAGCAGGTATTACTTTAGTATAGAAGCAATGCAGTGAGAAATTACTGAAGTAGGTTTTTAAAATTTTTTAATGTAAAAAGTTTTTTCATTTTAATTCTAGTTAACATACAGTGTTATATTAGTTTCAGGTGTACAATACAGTGATTCAACACTTCCATACATCACCTGGTGTTCGTCATGACAAGAGCACGCCTTCATCCCCACCATCTGTTTCATCCATCCCCTCCCCCCCACCTCCACTTTGGTAACCATCAGATTGTTCTCTATCATTAAGAGTCTGTTTCTTGGTTTGTCTTCCTCTCTTTCCTTTCTATTTTACTTTTGCTCATTTGTTTTGTTTCTTGAAATCCACATATGAGTGAAATCATATGGTATTTGTCATTCTCTGACTTATTTCACTTAGCATAGTACTCTCTAGCTCCATCCATATCATTGTAAATGGCAAGATTTCATTCTTTTAAGATTGAATAATAATCCATTGTGCATGTGTGTGCACATGTGTGTATACACATATGTATATATGTGTGTGTGTATATATATATATACACATATATATATGTCATATCTTTTTTATCTGTTCTTCATTCAGTGGGCACTTGGGCTGCTTCCATAATTTGGCTATTGTAAATAATGCTCCTGTAAACACTGGGGTGTATGTATCCTTTTGAATTAGTGTTTTTTGCATTCTTTGGGTAAATGCTGAATAGTGCAATTGCTGGATTGTAGGGTAGTTCTTATTTTAACTTTCTGAGGGACCTCCATATGCCTTCCAGAGTGCCTGCACCAGTTTGCATTCCCACCACCAGGGTACAAGAGTTCTTTTTTCTCCACATTGTTACAAACATCTGTTGCTTCTTGTGTTGTTGATTTTAACCATTCTGACAGGTGTGAGGTAATATCTCATTGTAGTTTTGATTTTCATTTCCCTGATGATGAGTGATGTTAAGCATCTTTTCATGTGTCTGTTGGCCATCTGGATGTTTTCTCTGGAGGTATGTCTGTTCGTGTCTCCTGACCATTTTTTAATTGGATCATTTGTATGGTGTTGAGTTTTATACGTTCTTTTTTTTTTAAGATTTAAAAAAAAATAAGCTCTACCCCCAACAAGGGGCTCCAATTCATGACTCTGAGATCAAGAGTCACATGCTTTAGTGACTGAGCCAGCCAGGACCCCAAGTTTTAGATGTTTTTTATGTATTTTGGATACTAACCCTTTATTGTATATACCATTTGTTAATACCTTATCTTATATGGTAGATTGCCTTTTAGTTTTATTGATTGCATCCTTTGTATGGAACCACAAAAGGCCTTGAATAGCCAAAGCAATCTTGAAAAAGAAAAGCAAAGCTGGAATTACCACAATTCCAAACTTCCAAGTTATATTACGAAGCTTTACCTATTCGTTTGTTGAAGGGCATCTTGGTTCTTTCCATAATTTGGCGACTGTGGCCATTGCTGCTATGAACATTGGGGTACAGATGGCCCTTCTTTTCTTTACATCTGTATCTTTGGGGTAAATACCCAGTAGTGCAATTGTAGGGTCATAGAAAATCTCTATTTTTAATTTCTTAAGAAATCTCCATACTGTTTTCCAAAGTGGCTGCACCAAATTGCATTCCCACCACCAGTATAAGAGGGTTCCCTTTTTCCACATTCTCTCAAACACTTGTTGTTTACTGTCTTGTTGATTTTGGCCATTCTAACTGGTGTAAGGTGGTATCTCAATGTGGCTTTGATTTGAATCTCCCTGATGGCTAATGATGATGAACATTTTTTCATGTGTCTGTCAGCCATTTGTATGTCTTCTTTGGAGAAGTATCTGTTCATGTCTTCTACCTATTTTTCGATGTGATTATCTATTTTGTGTGTGTTGAGTTTGAGGAGTTCTTTATTACAAAGTTCTAATAATCAAAACAGTATGGTACTGACATAAAAATTGACACATAGGTCAATGGAACAGAATAGAAAAATCAGAAAAAAACCCACAACTGTATGGTCAGTTAATCTTTAACAATGCAGAAAGAATATCCAATGGGAAAAGGACAGTTTCTTCAATAAATGGTCTTGGGAAAATGGGACGGCAACATGCAAGACCACTTTTTTACACCATACAAAAAATAAATTCAAAATGGGTTGAAGACCTAAGCTTGAGACCTTAAACCATAAAAATCTTAGAAGAGAATACAGGCAGTAACCTCTTTGACATTAGCCACAGCAACTTTTTTCTAGATATGTCTTGTGAGGCAAGGGAAATAAAAACAAAAATAAGCTGTTGGGAGTATAGTAGGTGGTATTAAAAAAATTCCCTTCTAGAAAAATTAGAATTTATGGTTCTTTTTTTTTTTTCCCCTCTTGTCTTTCTTATCAATGTGATTTCTCACTGTTGTCATGGTATAGTACTGCTTATAAACTGCAGGGATTTTTGTTTGTTTGTTTTTTCTGAAAGAACCTGAGAATAATTCTGCCTTTCCTGAAGAATAAAACAAATGGGTTTTTGGTATGTTTTGCCTGCTTGAGGTCTTCCAAGTTCATGGGTGTGTTCTGGTCAACTAAAGAGTTAGAAACATGACACAAAACTAAATGATTGTTTTTTTTTTTTGCCTTTTTGAAGAAGAACTTCTTTATGATTGCCTAGAAAATCTTAAAAAGATTCAGTGTCTACCATCTAGCAGTTAAGATTTTTGACCATTATCAGATCAATTCACAGAAAAAAATGAGGATGTTATTTGAACTCTAAACTTATAATCTATTTCCAGTTTGTTGACATTGACACCCAGAAAGATAGATTATTTGGAATTTTTGCTAAGATGATCATATAAACAAACACAAGTAAATGCTCTTAGATTTTAGGTTGTTTACATTGGACTCTGTAAATCGCTGTCCCTGTTGTCACTGTATAATGTTAGATATCACTAATACTTGCTTTATCTGTGGTGTCTGAATAACATCACAGTCAAATCTTTTATTTCTCTTTTTTACATGGTGCAAATTCAGTTAAACAGGGTTGCATCCAAAAACTTTGTTTCTTATTTGTCTTTGAGCAAGTAGTTCTATTTAATTTTCTGCTTAGTAAAAATCTAATCTGATGAATTTATTCTGGGTCCTTGTGTAATAGGCGATTCTTAGGTGATGAAACTTGCTGACTGTTGCAATTCTGCCAATTTCAGTTTGTCTTTCCTGCTGACATTCACTAAACCTCTGGCAGTTTGTCCTTTAATGGCTAATGTCGGTATCACTATCAGCTCATTTTGATGTCTTTACATTACAAATATTGTGCCTGTGAAGGTTAGCAACTATTTCTGAACAGTTTTGTCAGTGAGCATAAGGCCGTGGAAACCGGTAGGAGGACGACTGTATTTTGAGATGGCTTTGAGGTGGGAAGTCATTTGACTGGAAGTGGCCGCCCTGTCGGGGCGGGGGTTTGCCTGTGACGGTGCAGCCACGGGTGATACACAATCCATTTATGACCTGCTGTCACTCCATCCCCTTTCTTTTCTGCTGCCTCTCAGAGGGTATTGTTATCCTGAATTTTGTGTTTCCCATTTCCTTAAGAATCATATAGTTTACCATATTTACTTTTGCATGATTTTGGATTTTGTATAAATGGAGTTATACTTTTATAACTCATTTTTGTCATTCAAACTATGTTTCTGAGATTCATTCATGATGACGTATGTGACCATAGTTTATTCATTTTTACTGTGATTTTACTGGATTCTATGAACATAGAGTATTTCTGTGAACATTTAGATTTATCTAAAATATAAAATTGATTGTTTCCTTCCTTTAACTCTTGAAAATCGTGTAGTTCTGAGTATTCTTGTATATATCTTGTAGTATGTGTTAGTTTCACTAGGTGTCTTTCAACCTATGCTTTGTGATCCATCATTGGAATCTGAAATCTATTTAGTAAGTTGTGATTAGCATTAAAAAAAAATTCTTACACTAAACTAGAGTAGATTGGAAAATGTCAGAGTGCATTCTACCTCTAAGGGCTGAGGATTGTTTCATAAAACTTTTACTTCAGTGTGTGTGAATATATGTGTGTGCTATATATCCATGTGTTGGATTGTGACATAAAAATATTTTTTATTGGGAGTCATAACCCTAAATTTTGAAAGCTGCTGTTCTAGTGTACATGATAAGGGGTAGGATGAATGGGACACATGTTCTTACCTTTATTTTATTTTTAGGTTCTGAACTTTAACAGTTAACACCAAATTGTTTTCCAAAGTAGTGCTACCGGTTTATACTGTTGTGATAGTCTGTGGGTGAAAAAATATATCATAGTGGTTTAAATATTAAGTTCTCTGATTCTCTAATTATGGTTAAAGTTAAGCTTCTTTTTATCTTTCCCTGTGTCCTTCCTGAACAACACTTTTTGCTTCCTTTATTTATTATTATTTTTTTATTTTTTAAAAAGATTTTATTTGAGAGAGAGAGAATGAGCTGGGAGAAGGTCAGAGGGAGAAGGAGAAGCAGACCGCCCACTGAGCAGGAAGCCCAACGTGGGGCTTGATCACTTGAGCCAAAGGCAGACATTTAACTGACTGAACCACCCAGGCACCTCCACTTTTTGCTTCCTTTAAAAGGAATACTTTCCAAAATAAAGATTGCTTCTGAAGATTTCTTATTTATTTATAAGCTTATGCTTTTCACAGTGAAGTTTATTAAGGAAACTTGATGGATTCCAGCTTGAAAATACTGCCAGTGTGGTGAAGGTTTTGCTAGATTTTTTGGCGACCTGGAGATTTAAGTTAAATTTAAATTAATCCTGAAGGGGCGCCTGGGTGGCTCAGTGGGTTAAGCCTCTGCCTTTAGCCCAGGTCATGATCTCAGGGACCTGGGATGGAGCCCCACATCGGGCTCTCTGCTTGGCAGGGAGCCTGCTTCTCCCAACCCTCTCTCTCTGCCTACCTCTCTACTTGTGATCTCTCTCTCTCTGTCAAATAAATAAATAAAATCTTAAATAAATTAATCCTGAAATAAAAATATATATGGGGGATCGGAATGAAAAATTTTAAGTTGAAATTTCTCTTATAAGTTTAAGATCATGTTTTGACACATTGACTTCCTGAGACATATTTGAGGTAGAAAGTGGTTTTTACTGAATTCACAGCTACACTTTTGACAGAATCTTTTTCTGCTCTGCAGTGTGAGTGGAGAAGTAGGTGCTGTTTTAATGTCATATAAATATGCCACTGTGGGTTATTTGTTGTTTTTCTGATTCTTTCCCCCCCCCCCCCCAGCTTGACTGAGGTATGTTTGACATATATCATTGTGTAAGCTTAAGGTGCACAATGTGATCACTTGATATATGTATGTATCATGAAATGTTTACTGCCACAAAGTTAACGATTAAATTCTTCATCTTGCATAATTACCATTTTGTTGTTATTGTTATAGTGAGAACATTAAAGCTCTATTCCCACAGCGACTTTAAAGTATACAGTACAGTGCTGTTAACTATAGTCACTATACTGTGCTTTAAATCCCTGGAAGTTACTCATTTCATTAAGTGAAAGTTTGTACCCTTTGACCCATGTCTCATTTCTCTTACCGCACAGCCCCTGGCAAGCACCATTCTATTCTTTGTTTCTAAGTGTTGTGTTTATATATGTATATGTGTGTATGTATATATATATGTGTATACATATATATATATACATATATATATGAATCATATATTTGTCTTTCTCTGACTTCTTTCACTTATCATAATGTCCACAAGGCCCATCCATGTTGTTGCAAATGGCAAGATTTCCTTCTTTTTATGGCTGAGTAATATTTCATTGTATATACATACATGCATATGTGTATATATCACATTTTCTTTATTAATTCATCCATAAATGGACACTTAGGTTCCTTCTATATCTTGGCTATTTTTAGTCTCTTGTAGGTAGCATATAGTTAGGTCCTTTTTTTTTAATCCAATCAGCTGTTTCATGCCTTTTAATTGAAGACTATACTCCATTTACATTTAAAGTAATTATTGATAGGCGAAGATTTACATTGCCATTTTATTAGCTGTTTTCTGGCTATTTTATAGTTTCTTTGCTTTTTTTTCCTTTTTCTCCTGTTCTCCTTTATGAATGGATGATTTTCTATATTATACTTAGATTTCCTTCTTTTTATCTCATGCGTATCTACTATAGGTTTTATTTTGTGGTATCCTGAGGCTCACTTGAAATATCTTGTTGATATAACAGTCAGTTTTAAACTGATAACAACTTCAGTTTGATCACATACAAAAACTCCATCTTTTTGGGTGAATGGGAGTGGGAGGTACAGGCTTTCAGTTATGGAATGAATAAGTCACAAGGATGAAAGATACAGCATAAGGAATATAGTTAATGATATTGTAATAGTGTTGTATGGTGACAGATGGTAGCTTCACTTATGGTGAGCATAGTATAACATACAGAGTTTTCAAATCACTATTTTGTACACCTGAAACTAATATAACTTTCTTTTTTTAATTTTTTTAAAAGATTTTATTTATTTATTTGACAGACAGAGATCACAGGTAGGCAGAGAAGCAGGCAGAGGGAGAGGAGGAAGCAGACTCCCTGCTGAGCAGAGAGCCCAATGTGGGACTTGATCCCAGGACCCTGGGATCATGACCTGAGCTGAAGGCAGAGGCTTTAACCCACTGAGCCACCCAGGCACCCCTAATATAACTTTGTGTGTCAGGTATACTTCAACTGCCCCAAACCTAAACCCCTACTTTTTTACTTCTGCCTTTTATATTTTTTGATGCCCAGTTTACCTCATTTTATACCATGTATTTACTTATTTAAAAGATTTTATTTATTTATTTGACAGAGAGAGATATCACAGGCGAGAGGCAGGCAGAGAGAGGAGGAAGCAGTCTCCCTGCTGAGCAGAGAGCCCGACGCAGAGAGCCCAGCACCCTGGGATCATGACCCGAGAGAGGCAGAGGCTTTAACCCACTGAGCCACACAAGTGCCCCTATACCGTGTATTTATTAACAAATTATTATAGCTGTAGTTATTTTTACTTAAAATTTTTCTTTATTCTATTTAAATTCAGTTAAGATATAGAGTTTATTAGTTTCAGAGGTAGAATTCAGTGATTCATCAGTTGCATATAACACCCAGTGCTCATTACATCACATGTCCTCCTTAATGTCTATCACCCAGTTACCCCATCCCACCTCTACCTTCCCTCGAGCAACCTTCAATTTGTTTCTGTAGCCAAGAGTCTCTTACGGTGTGTCTCCCTCTCTGATTTCATCTTATTTTATTTTCCCATCCCTTCCTCTATGATCTTCTGCTTCATTTCTTAAATTCCACTAATAAGTGAAATCATATAATAATTATTTTTCTCTGGTTGACTTATTTTGCTTAGCATAATACCATCTAGTTCCATCCACATCATTGCAAATGGTAAGATTTCATTTTTTTGATGGCTAAGTGATACTCCATTGTGTGTGTGTGTGTGTGTGTGTGTGTGTGTGTATATACACACATCATATCTTCTTTATCCATCCATCTATTGATGGACATCTGGACTCTTTCCAGAGTTTGGCTATTGTGGACATTGATGCTATGGACATTAGGGTGCAGGTGCTCCTTTGGATTACTACGTTTTTGTATCATTTAGATTAAATACCTAGTAGTGCAATTTTGGGGTTATGGGGTAGCTATATTTTTAACTTTTTGAGGAACCTACATACTGCTTTCCAGAGTGGCTGCATTCCCACCAACAGTGTCCACATCCTCGCCAATATTTGCCTCTTCTGGCTTGTTAATTTTTAGCCATTCTGACTGGTATGGGGTGGTATCTCATGGTGGTTTTGATCTATAGTTCCATAATGCTTAGTGATATGGAACATTTTTTCATGTATCTGTTGGCCATTTGTCTTTTTTTGAGAAATGTCTGTTCATGTCTTCTGCCTATATCTTGACTGGATTATTTGTTTTTTTTAGTGTTGAGTTTGATAGGTTCTTTATAGATTTTGGATACTAGCACGTTATCTGATAAGACATTTGCAGATATCTTCTCCCGTTCTGTAGGTTGTCTTTTGGTTTTGTTGACTGTTTCCTTTACTGTGCAAAAGCTTTTGATCTTGATGAAGTCCCAGTAGTTCATTTTTGCTTCTGTTTCCCTTGCCTTTGGAGATGTGTCTAGCAAGAAGTTGCTGTGGATGAGGTCATAGAGGTTGCTGTCTGTGTTCTCTTTAAGGACTT
>RCUC01152576.1:0-59303 GCA_003697995.1 Taxidea taxus jeffersonii
TTTCACAGATTTAGCATTTATCAAGTTATTTCATGTAAATTATATTTTAGGCTCTCACAGAAATCTGCATACAGTTATTACATTTACTATGTTCTGTATAAACACATACACATACATCCCTATATATGTACCGAGCTGAAGCTTGTGGGGGGGTGTTAAATACACTTTCCCAAGAAAATATTCGTGATATTTTGTATAGTTGCAACAAATATCATTTATTTGGATTCCACTCATCCATTTATACTTATTTATAATTTATACTTAACATAGCAATGGACTTCAATTTCCCATTCACGTGTAATTTATATTAGCCAATGTGCCAGTGTTTTTATTTTATTAATAACATATTTAAACATTTCCTTTTTTTAAAAGATTTTATTTATTTATTTGACAGAGAGAGAAACAGTGAGAGAGGAAACACAATCAAGGGGAATGTGAGAGGGAGAAGCAGGCTTCCCAATGAGTAGGGAGCCATAATGCAGGGGCTTGGTCCCAGGAACCCAGGATCATGACCTGAGCTGAAGGCAGACGCCTAATGCTGAGCCACATAGGCTCCTCTAAACATTTCTTTTCAATTTATGAAGGCAAAAATTCTAAGGCAATGACTTCTTAATGCTATGAATTAAAGAAACAAATGAGGATTGGGAGATGAAGAAAGAGAAAAGAAATGAAAAGACACAATCTGCACATTCACCATCTGATTGATAGTAAAGACACAGATAAGGTCTTTAAATCAGAGGGACATGCCTTTGATTCTTTTTTGATTACTTAAAAAACGTATATACTTTTTAGCAAGTGATTTGAGGAATACAGTCTTGTATCATGAACAACTTAATGCCAGTTCTTATCATATGTCTTTCGTTATTACAGTTATCTGCTTTGTAGGAAGAAAAATGTGTAAAACTTGAAAATTAATATTTCTTAGACAATGTAACCTCTACCTTTTTATGCAGGTTATAATATATGTTTTTTTTTTAAATTTAATTTAAAAATTTTTAAGTTTTTTTTTTTTTAAGATGTATTTATTCGACATAGAGAGCAAGAGATCACAAGTAGGCAGAGAGGCAGGCAGAGAGAGAGAGGGGAAGCAGGCTCCCTGCTGAGCAGAGAGCCCTGTGTGGGGCTCCATCCCAGGACCCTGAGATCATGACCTGAACTGAAGGCAAAGGCCCAACCCACTGGGCCACCCAGACACCCCATAATGTATGGTTTTAATAATCCAGTCATTAAACAAACACCATTTATCTGAAGCCTGCTTTGGATGTCCATAAGACTAGTTGCTCAGAACAGAAAGATGAGCAAAATGCATCTAAGCTAAAATTTTAGAGCTCATTGTCAAGAGTGGAAAACATAAATGCAGTGAGGGAAGTATAAGACAATACTATTTGGGAGCCCAAAAGAGAAGTATAGACCACAGAATGGGTACATCAAAAAGATTTTAAAGATCAGATTCCTGAGTTGTGTTCTAAAAAATAAAGTGGAATTTTCTAAAAGCTGAGGAAAAGAGTGTGAGGTTAGTGTGAATAAACTGAAAGAGGTGAGAAATAGTGTGAAATTTCAAGCACATCTGTGGTATTTCATAGTAAATGGGGTGTAAGAAAGAGAAAAGAGAAGAATTGCTACATTGTAGTGCTTTTGGGAGAGAACATTCCAAAAATGAGCACATAGTCATAAACACAATTATATACTTAAAGGGAAGATATGGTAATCAATTTTATAATGTTATAAAAAGTACAATTTATCATTTTGAATAGAGAAGCTTTACCTGGAGCTAAAAAAATGAGCTAGTGGGCATTGAGCTGGCTGTTGGCAAACTATTAAAAGTGAACTGTCCAATGTGTTACATTTATAAAATATCATATTTTCTTGTCAGGCTATGAGGAAAAGACTCAGTGCCTAATGAACATGTTATTTGTGGACTTAAGAGCAGATATTGAAGAAAGAGTAGTGTTAAGAATTAATTCCTTTCTTGTTTTGTTTTTAATTGTTATCCGGAGCTGGCATTAAGCCATTCAAAATTAAAGTGCCAATTCTGACTTCATGGCCTGACTCTTGTTTAAATAACAAGATTTTAAATAAAATCAAAATAATCATTTAATTCTTATTAGAATAGTAGAAATGTAGAGCTCAGAAAATTGTTTATCTCCAAATTTAATATCACTATGAAGCAGAAGGGTGATAGCTAAAATTAATATGCCAACAGTGTTCCCTGAGATTTTTGTGTAACATGTGCAAATGATGTAAATTTGCAAACATTTTCTAGGATGAGTAGTAATAATTGTATGGGACTCTTGTTTAAGCAGAAGGCTATAAACACTATCTCAGATATTCAATAGAAATCAATTCCATTGACTAAATAAAAGTCCCTGAAGAAACTCATTTTTAGAAATACAGTCAGTAAAAGGACGAATATGATTAATTTTAGTCCAATTAATGAACTGTTGCCAAGAATTAAACAATGCCAATTCCATAAGGGAAGTGTCATGCAGCTAAAGCATTAAATATAAAGAATGTGAAGGTTTAAAAGGATATGTGGGATTGGTGGTCATATTGAAAGAGAAATTTATGTGCATAGTTATTGAGAAAAATCCCAACTTTCTTGATCTCTATAAGTTCATAATTTACTGATATAACTGAACCTTTTGAAAGGTTCATCTTTCTAAAATAGTTTGACTTTGAAACTTAATTATGCCATTTTCAAGCACAGATATAGCTAGAGAATGGCATAGGGCAGCTAGTGTGAGTCCCTTCATATTCATGTCATGAGAGTGAAGAGATCAGCATTTAACATCAATTTAACATTCCTTTGGCTTAAGGAACCAAAACTGTTCTAAGGCTTTGAATGATTTGAATATGCTTGATCGTATTAAACTCTTCCTTATGCATTGATTAAATTTACTAGGCTAGAGTGGTCTGAAGAAACATTGCATGAAGCATATATGGAAGTTAGGAAGTACAGCATAGTAATTAAAATCTTTTATTACAGCCAGGCATGCCTGAATTTGAATAGTGACTCTAAGGCCACCCAACTCAGTTACCTATTCTTCAAAATGAGGTGAAAATAATACCCAAATTCACAGCTTCTTGGTGAAGATTATAATAAAATCATGCCTGGAAAGCTGTTACCACTATCCCCGGCCTTTCTGTGGCTCAGTAAATGTTACTTGCCATTGTTACTATTCCTTTAAAATATACTAGCTTACGGGGCGGGGCGCCTGGGTGGCTCAACAGGTTAGAGCCTCTGCCTTCAGCTCAGGTCATAGTCTCAGGGTCCTGGGATGGAGCCCTGCATCAGGCTCTCTGCTCAGCAGGGAGCCTGCCTCCCCTTCTTTCTCTGCTTGCCTTTCTGCCTTTTGTGATCTCTGTTTGTCAAATAAATAAATAAAATCTTAAAAAAATATATACTAGCTTTCAATTGTGCGTTATATGGAATGTTTAAAATAATAGTGTTTGCAAAGTTTTTTTGTTTTTTTTGTTTGTTTGTTTTGTCCTGGACATTCAACGAGGAAGAATAGAAAGTAGAAGCATCTCAGAGTCTTACAGCCTG
Source organism: Taxidea taxus jeffersonii (assembly GCA_003697995.1). Taxonomy (NCBI): domain Eukaryota; kingdom Metazoa; phylum Chordata; class Mammalia; order Carnivora; family Mustelidae; genus Taxidea; species Taxidea taxus. The sequence continues at coordinate 3,548 of RCUC01152576.1, forward strand.
AACCCAGGGAAACAGCAAAACCTAGACTAGTTTGTATTATCAATTGTAAGCTTCTGTGTGTGTTGCATTCAGGAAGGTCCTGAGGCCAGATCTTTGGCTTATATATTATTTTAATAAGGTTTTTTGTTTTTTTTTTTTTTTTTTCAGAAAAAAACATAATACAAATTAAGTGTCTCTTTGTGACAAAGACTGATAGAGCTTGTTGATAAACTTTTAAAGGTTAAGAAATTTCACCATTAAAGGCTGAACGCTATAGAGGGATTGAAATCTCAACTTGTCAATTGCTATGCGTTGGGATAAGTCCCAAATAAAGAAACCCTCACCCAGCTAAAATAAAAAGCACTGAGAACCAGAACACCATCTCTCTGGTAAAAGGAGAAAATATATTTTCAGTGCATTGAGATTGGCCACCTAAAAGTATCCATGTCCAAAGCATCCCAAGTCCAAAGTATTAGGCCATAATAGTGGTTGCCTTTGAAGCAACAAAAGAAAAGAAAATTGGCCCAGATTTTTTTCCCCTATTGAAGAGGAAATTTTGCAAGCGCTTGACTTTCAAAAGAAAGGGAAAAAAAACCCCCAAAAAACCAAAAACCCAAAACAATATGGTTATCCCTTCCCTCTAGTGGCAAGACAAGATCCCACAAAGCACACCAAGGAGTATACTATAGAAGACTGATGCTGGTCTTTAGCAGAACATCTATCATTTTCAAAGTTCTTCATTATGTTTCACCTCATTGACTTCTCAAAGAACCCTGTGGGGTTTTATCATTTCTATTTTAGAGATGAGGAAGCAAATTCTTAAATCAGAATAGGATGCCATTCTAAGAGTAATACATTATGAATTGGGAAGCCTCAGATTAAGACCGGATTTTAATACTAATTAGCTTTTGTGTTTCTTGAGGTTATATAAATGAAATGAAATAGTCTCAGTAACATCTTAATGCCCATTACAATGTTAAAATTACCTCAGTTTGTCCAGTTTTATGTCTAGTAAGTGGCTAAAGTGAGACTGTAGCATTGGTAAGGTGTCAACCTGGCCCACTTTTTTTTTCCCCTGTTGCTGCCGCTCTCGACTGGCTTAGGATATATGACCTACCTTAGTCAGGAATTAATGCAGTATGTAAGATACAAACTCCAATAAAGCCACTTAAATTGAGTAGGGAAGAGAATAGAATCCGTGGAAAACAGAAAATGGGGTATTTAAGATTTATCTGTTTTCTTGAGAAACAATAAATACATTTCTATGGGTAGAGGAAAGCTTGTAGAACTTGGTTATACTTGAATTTTTGAAACTCATGTAGGAAGTTGGCATAATGGCATGTTAAATTTCAGCTTGCCTGAAAAAATCAGCAGGCAGCAGAATGAGCTAAACTTTGATAGATGGCGTGTTTCCAATTAGATGTGGAAAAGAGCAGCTTCTACCAGAGAGGTGTTTTTTCCCACTGGATGGAGATAGGTCTACTAATCTCTTTATTAAGACCAGTCTTGGTTGACCAGTTATAGAATAAGTAATAACCACTTATGTTCTTGAAGGTCACAACTAGCATTTAGTAAATTTGTAACTGTAAAATCTCATTATACATGACTTCTGTATTTCACATTAAATCAGATCTAAAGAGTGAAAACTTGTAATGCCAAAATAGAGCATTTGTTTTTCCCCTGTTAGATTGAATATAGTGTTTATGTAGCCTTCAAGTTGATCAGTGATATAAGGTTTTATGAATCATCTTGCATGATTGGTTGCTTTGGATGCAGGAGGACTTACCATAAATACAACTCTTCAGCACTTCTACATTTATTGTGTGGGCGAATATATTAAGAAACATCCAAAGAGTAATTTAGGAATAATTCCCACCAGATACTGCTTTTCATCTCAGGTTTTGACCTAGTAAAACAGCACGTTGGATTTTAATTTTTTTTTTTTTTTTTCATCTGGTCTCCTGTCCTCACCACGTTGGTGACCTCAAGTAGGAGATACAATGTTAACGATAGAAACCCCTATTTAATGCATGGAAACATCTCAGTGAATTCCATTTCCATTTGTTCAGTTTTCTCCTACTTATCGCTAAGCCATTTTACAGCTCTCCCGGGAGAAGGCAGCTCTTATTGTTTCTCACTTCTCAGGCCCTGCGCAAGTAATTGCTAAGTTTATGAAGTCAGTCACGAGAGGTATATTCATATTTGATTGATTGCTTTGGAGAGTTCAGCTCTTGGGTTCTATCATGTTTTGTTGAACTATTATGCAGTCTTCCCCATACTCCTAGTTCTTTAAGGCAAAGGGAAATATAACTGCAAAACTGCATAATGTAATTGCTCCTATTCTGAACACTATTTATGGTCTTATGGTCTTTTCCTTTAATAATTGGGTAGATATTAAGATTTATGTAATCGGTGACCAACGAATAACAATATTTGTAATAATTAAAAGAGAGATGGGAAGAGTAAGAGTGAAGAGAAACGAGGGAAGAAAAGTCTGCATTGAAGGCTTGCCGTGTGCCAGGCACCATGCCGATTGCTTTGTACTCATTTTCACCAATCCTTACAACACTAAATGTTGTTATCCTCACTTTAAAAATAAGATATTCAATGTTCAGAGAGGTTAAACAACTTGCCAAAGACAATTAAGCGAGTAATAATAGCTTTTGTTGAGAACATCCCGTATGCTATAACTGAGCTGAGCCCTTTTTCATGTGTTATTTCATTTTAATTCTCGGAATAACCCTTTGAGATAGGCATTGTTTGTATCCACCTGTGCAGGTGAAGAAACTTCCATGTAGAGAAGTTAAATAATTGCCCGAATTGACAGGTAGAATTGCTTAGCAGTGATTCAGAGCTCAGTAACTAGTACTCAGGCCAGATGGTCCATAAAGATCAACCAAATATTTTAGGATACTTGCTGGAATTTGCTTGATAAAAGTTTAAAATATTATGTTCTAAATATTATGACTTAATTTTGTGTAACCCGCATGTGGATTTAACTATGCCTAAATCACACGAGGGGAAAATTGAAACTCTTGGGTAGGAGAGCCAAAGCTACCGATCTGGGCTTGTTATCTAGTTTTTCTTCTGTCTTCTCCTGTCATCCTTAGTGCATTGCATGAGGCTCACCAACTCCCTCTTCAGTTACTCGGCATGAACCACTGTTATTTTTCTCATTTGTGATTTCCTTTCCCCAGCTGTAATTTGTCATATTCTTTCAGTTCATAGAGTTTATATTTTCTCGAGTTCTTTTTCTCCCATGCCATCTCGCCTTCTTTCTGTCTAGTTCTCATATTTGGTATTTCCTTTGCTCCATGTCTTTCTCCTGCCTTCTTGCAAATATCTTCTGTGTCCTGCAGTCTAAGCACCCTCTCTGCTGCCAGTGGGTATTGCTATTGTGGCTACTGGGCCAAATGAGCACAGAGATGAATCTTTATACTGAACTGACTCCCTTAGTTTCTTTCATTTTTGCTTATGGCATGTGAAATTCTGACTTTCCTTCCAACCTCAGCACAAAACCTGCCCTACTACAGAGCCTGTTTTTTTTTGGTTTATTTGGGTGGTTGGTTGGTTGGTTTTCCTAACCAGCTCTGCAGAGAGAAGGACCATTTATCTGTTCAGACAACTATGAAAAAAGTTTAAAGAAAGCAGATCAATAGAAATTTGCCTTTGGAAATTTCCTATATGTGACTTTTCATTATAGCTCGACAGAAAGTTAAAGTTATTGGAGGTCCCTTTAAACATGTCATGTACTTTCACACAGCTTTATCTATATTCATGCCGAGCCTTCTATTTGGAATGCCCTCTTCCAACCTTCGTCCCCATCACTGTTTTCCATTTAAGAAAATATTCATACTTGAAGGCCAGTTTCAAATGTCAGCTCATTTGTGAAATCTTTTATAGTTTCTCTTTTGGCAGAAGAAGTAACATCTCCTCAAGTTCTTGTGCATTTGTAGACCTCTGAATTATAGGATTTATTAAATTTTACTCACTGCAATATGGATAGCTACCGCTGATACTAAATTTTGAGCTCCATAACTAAAGGCAGTTCTCACTCACGGGCATATTCTTAGCTCTGGTATTTGACAGACCACGGTCGGTGTTCAAAAGGTCTTTCAATTACTTATCTCTAGTATGTCATTGTAGGTACTCTAAGAGGCAGTCATCCACTCGGGATCGGCTGCGTAATGCCGACTGCAGTAACACTTGAGAAGGATAAACAGGCTGAAGTAGAAGTGGACAGGGAGAGTCTGTAGATTCTGACCCAGGCCCGACACTTGTGGAAGGGGACATGGAAGGAAGAAGGCCTGAGGAAGAAGAGCCTCAGAAAGCAACATAGTTCTGAGACCACCTCGGCTTTGCTAATGTGAAGTCCCCAAACCAGAGTCAGAAGTTAGAAATGCCCTAGCTCTGGTACCCTCATGCTTGGTCATCGACTGGAAGATGCTCAGGAAAGTTTGGCCTTGGCATAAATACCGTGGTGCGTATTAAGGTGGCACAGCTGGAACTGTTTGGCAGCTCTGCTCCCCTGAAGCAGGACCTGTTAAAGGAAGGTTTGATCAGGGGCCTGCTCTTTCCATCTCCATGCCTCACTTTGATAAGAGTATTTCACTTAGTGTCCTTGAGAAAATATATCAGAGGAAGGGGCACTTACCTTTAAAATCTTATGCCAGGAATACTAAATTAGGCAGGAGGCCTAGATTTTGGTCTTGCTTTTAGTACTTAGTTATGTGACTTTGGCATGTCACTGTATGTCCTTGTATGCCTGACTTTTCTTCTGTATATTATATGAAAATGTTTTGTCTGTATTTTAAAGGAAATATGGTGCTACAAACAGGACTATTCTTTTAGGCCACAAAGCAATCCCCCTTTTAAAATTAACTGTGTATGGTATATATATAGAGAGAGAGAGAAGAAGAGAGAGAGAGAGAGAGAGAGAGAAAGCATGTTCGTGAGAGAGAGTGAGAAAGAGTGTGAGCACATGAGCACATAGTAGTAGGCACCATTATGAGCATTTGACAAGCATTTTACTTCTAACTATCCTGTGTTGGTTATTGCCATAAAAAATGCTCATGTAAAAATGACCATAGAATCTCAGCAGCATTCAAAAATAAGTATACATTTAGGCTACATATCTCCAGAATAGTTTTTAAATTGTGACTAAGGAGTCCGTTGTTCTATCTGAACCATTGTTCTTGTTTCATTTTGGCTCATTCACAGATCTGTGGCTGTCTGAGGGATGCCTCTGATTTGTTTTTTCATCTCACTTCTGGGATCATGGTCTTGCCTGGGCAAGATCTTTGCTTGGTTATGTCATAAGTACAAGTGGGTAAATAAAAATGCTGAAGGCATTTTTTTTTTTTTTTAATGTGTAGGCTCAGAACTACCACACTGCAACCTCATTTCATTGGTCAGTGCAAAACCAAAGCAGTCAAGACCCAGGAAAGGAAATTGTGTGTCCACAATGATAGTGTTCTGCAAAGTTACAGGAGACGGTGTGTGACTATGGGGAGGGGTTAATTATTGAGACCAATAATCCAATATGACACCTATGCTGAGGCAAGTAATTTTCTCATTCCCATTACATAGATGAGGAAACTGAGTTACCAAAAATAGTTCAAAACCTTTCCCAGCTTTTAGGAAGCTTACATCTGGTTGAAGATGACAAAAGTATAACTTTAACATAAATATAACAAGTAAGTACTGTATGGTTTAAGGAAAAATAGAACTTTCAATAATTGCTAGTGTAACATAGAAAAATAGTCACCATTGTAAAATGTAGAACTTGAAGCAGACCATGAAACATGGCTGGAATTTGAATAATCAGAGAAAGAAAGATGGCATTGAGGTCGAAGATAATGGGATGCAAGCAAGCATTATGTCCATGTGTTTCTGGGGCCATGAGTAGATTGGAGCCAATGAAATGTTCAAGAAAAGAGATATAGGATATTTGGCTTAGAAACCAAGATCTGTGATTAAATTTGCCTCTTGGGAAGACATGATTGTTGTGGATTGTGCCTAATGCTGAGAATCCAGCTTGATTATTATTATTATACCGAATAAGTATAATATCACAAAGCCCAAATTCAGATGGTATGAGAAATGAAAGAGCTGTTGTGGGACACATTTGGAGTAAGAGTAAATAGGCTTGCTAACTTATCCCATACTAGGGAAGGTGCCTGGGAATTGTTAAATTTAGCCACAAGGTTTTGAGCCTGAGCATAATGAAACTATGCCCTTAAACAGGAATATTAGGAAGTGCAGCTGGCTGGTTGGGGGAAAGATGCTGATTTTGGTTTTGCATATGTTGAGCTTTAGATAATAATGGATTACAAAAACACAATTTTCCAGCAGAGAATTAGGAATTAGGAGCTGGCACTTGTAAAGAGAGAAGGGTGGAGACTTAGACGTCATTTACCACAAGGGAAGAATTACAGCTCTGAGTTATTATATTGGAGGGTTGGTAGGTAGGAAAGAGCTCTGGGGGTCAGGAACTAAGTCTGCAGGAGCATCTACATTGGGGAGAATGAGACAGATGAAAATGATGACCCTAAAAGGAGCATAAGTGTGCTTATCAGAGCACCAGAAGCAGGATGGTACAGAGGACAGGAACTAAAAGCCCATAATTTTAAAAAAAATGTGTAATTCCCTCAAGTTCTGCTACTCATGTGTCTACAAAAAATTTACTGGGTTTGACTTTTTGAAGATGTGTTTCACCTAATGGGCTGCTGTTTCCAATAAATTCCAGATGTTTGATTTGAAGGAAAAAATGAGTGGCTGGAGAGGATATAAAGGAAAATAAAAGAGACCATTCAAGAGTGCAATAAAGGCAGCACAGTGGGTATCAGCAAGGAGAGTAGGGTCAGCAGTTGGCCCCAAGAGAAGAAAAAGGCATGAGTGGTTAAGATAGTCCTACAAGGAGTATTTAAGCTTTGCCCTTCTTTTACATCTCCAAGGTATTACTTTAGTAGGAAGATAAACACTCATATATGTTAACACTATCCAGATTTGTTCATTATTAGCCTCTGCAAAAGAAAACCTACCTTGAAACAATATATATCATCACAGTGATAACAATGAATTTTTAATTTTGTTACATTTTATATCATATGTTAGTTATCCTATCAAAAACTTCATATACAGGGCCCCTGGGTGGCTCAGTGGGTTAAAGCCTCTGCCTTCGGCTCAGGTCATGATCCCAGGGTCCTGGGATTGAGTCTCACATCAGGCTCTTTGCTCAGCAGGGAGCCTGCTTCTCGGTCTCTCTCTGCCTGCCTCTCTGCCTCTTTGTGATATCTGTCTGTCAAATAAATAAATAAAATCTTAAAAAAAAAGAAAAACTTTATATATATGGCTGATAGTAGATCTTTTAATGTAAATACTGTAAGAATGGAATAAGTCAAGATTATTTAATCTATATCTAATGTAACCAGAAAAAAAATTTGTGTAAAGGTCCTGCAATCCCTATTAGTTTGACTTTCTGTAATTCTTTATATAATTAAATCAATAAATATTGTCAAGTTCTGAGGTAGATGCTAGAAATAAAACTGTGTATGAATCGTCACTTCTCCATAATTAATATGCAAAATATGTTATATATATTTAATATATATATTAAAAACATATGTATACAAACATAGATACAAATAGGTACACAAATGATCTAGTACTTTGTTTAATTAATACTGCCCACAAATTAAGTCACTGAATTATTGGCAGACTGTTTCATTGGATACACACACTTAATAGAATATTTTCAAAGTAGATCAATACTTACAGAAAATGTGCCCTTTAAATCCTCTTTGTGTATACTTTTTAAAAATTTCATTCTTGATATATTTTAAATCTGAGGTAATTGGCAGTTATTTCAAATAAGAAATGTTCTATACTTAAATCATGCATCATTAGGTGTAGACTTTCTATTTTTTTAATTTTTGAACTAATGCACTTGGAATAACAATAATATACAGTATACAATGCTGGAAACTTTCATAAAATTCTATATCTGATTAACTTCAACAACATAGTTTGGTCTATTTTATCAGGTAGCTGAGTAAATCCTAAACAGTATCAACATAGAATGTACCTAACAGTATAATAAAAAGTGTAATGAACACATCTGAAAAGCAGGTGATTTTTAGAGTTAGGGATTCTCTTAATATAGGAGAAAAAGAAGTATTACAATGTTGCTAGACACAATCAAAGCAAGAAGAGCTTAAGAGGCCTCAAGCCTCTGTGAGTCATTTGTGTCCTGATTTAGCCTCTTGTTCTTGCAAACTGTCAAGTAGAATCGGTGGAGGGCAAGGGAAGTGCGGTGACAAGGTGCCACTGAGAGGAGAACTAATTGGGATGCTGCAAGCCAGCGGCTGCGTGAGGTTCAGGGAACTGGACCAGCTAATGGAATACTCTGTCTTTAGGGACTGACCATAAAAGTCACAAAATACAATTGGCCATTGATCACAAATTCACGTCTGTGATTTTAAAGTAAAATTAACTGTGGAAGATAAAAGAATAGAGAAGAGAGTAGTCATTATTTCAATTAAACCTGGCAAATTGTTCTCTTGAGTCTAAACCCTTCCCTCTAAAAGATGGACAAAAACAAAATAGGAAAAAGGAAATATTTGTGCAATATTGTGAATGCCAGTTTCATTGGATTAAATACATTTTTCCATATCTTTAAAAATATATCCTTTTAAAGACTTCTGAGAACTAGGTTAATACTGTCCTCTAATTTTTTTTTAAGGTCTTGAGGTTCTAGAAAGGCAAGACTTTTCCAGAGCCTACAGTTAGGACAGGAAAAGCATCAAGCCATGCTTCATGTCAGGTTCATTGCCTGTCCTTCCCCATAGGGGGGAATCTTGCTGGCTTTCCTCCTACTGTATGCATTATGGGTGTTCCACAGTGATTGTAAAAATAACCTACGAATGGAGTGACCTTTTCGGAAGATTTAGACAAAAACAAAAAAAGGAATGAGTTCTTTAATTACATTTAAATAGCATTTAAAATTTTTTTAATGTTATTATTTTTTTATCCAAGAAGATCAGAATATTAATGCTTCAGGAAGGGGAAAAATAACCAAAATGAGTAATCTTTTGAAGAAATTATTATTTTCATATACTGTTGGTATAGAGACTATATTTATATGTATTAATTTGTATAAAAAGAAAATAATTCAAAACATGGAATTATATATGTACAGTGATACTCAATTTAGTATTAGTTATAATAATACAATTGAAAATAAGTGTCAATAATAGGAAAATGGCTAAACTGTGATATACAATAAACCACTAAAATGAGCTTCAAATGTGCCCCTCTGGACATACAACACGGTTCTTAGTGATTGAAAACATTATGCACACATTGCAGATAAAGTCTCAGAAAGTTGAAAGAGTTTGTCAAAGCTGAGTGAACTCTTGCCTTCTACATGTGTGCTTTCTTTTCAGTATCCCACATTGCCTCTCTTGCATCACGGTAATGCAATAAAACAGATGTTTAAAGCTGTGTGGAAAGAAAAAAAAAAAACCCTTATTTTCTATATTTTTTTAAGTTTCACATAAAATAATTTCTTGGACTTTTGATCCAATAACATTAGTTTGCAAAATTACAATATTATTTGGAAAGAGTGATGTGGTTTAAAATACATGCACTTAACTTAGTAGGATCAAATGATCTTTGTTCTAATCCAAATTCAGACACTTGACTGGCTTGAGGAATTGCAGTGAACTTCTCAGGTCTCAGTTTACTCAGCCACAATATAGGATTTTAAAAATGCCCAGAATAGCAGAACTATGGAGAAATTAAAAAGATCAATGGTTGCCAGGGATAAAGAGGGTGGAGGGCTGAATAGTCAGAGCACAGATGATCTGTAGAACAGAGAAACTGCTTTTGTGAGATACTCTAATGATGGATACATGTGATTATAATTTGTGAAAACCAATAGAACGTACAACACCAAGAGTGAATCATAATGTAAACTATAGAGGTGATAATGATGGGTCAATACAGGCTATCGATTTTAACAAATATACCATGTCAGTGCAGGACTTTCATAATGGGGGAGGTTGTGTGTCTAGTGGGGAGCTATGTAGGAAATCTTTATATCTGCAGCTCAATTTTGCTGTGAGGTTATAACTGCTGAAGAAAATAAATTCAATGTAAAGAAATCAGGACAGTAAATTGCACAGCTTTATACCAATAAATATAAACCTTAAAACAATTGATAATTTTCTTAAAAAACAAAACAAAACTAAAAACCAGTGTTCCTGTGTAAGAAGATGGTTGTGAATTGACTGAGAGAATGAGGAAGTGCTTTGATAATTATAGAACACTCCAAAAGTTGTAATTTTATTAGCATTGACAATACCCAATGTATTGCCATCTATCTTTTATTATTTAATAAAACAAGAATAACTGTCACAAAAGGTATAATGAGATATGTAGCCAAGATTTGAAATGGAGATGAAACCATTACCTACAATTTAGGTAGCTTAAAAAAGGAGGGAAAAGGAAAAGACACACACACACACACACACACACACACAAGATGAATTAATTACTGTAGAAATTTTTTTAAATTAAAATTTTAGAATCATATATTTTTTTAAATTTTTATTTATTTATTTATTTAACAGATAGAAATCACAAGTAGGCAGAGAGGCAGGCAGAGATAGAGAGCAGAGGAAGCAGGCTCCCTGGCTGAGCAGAGAGCCCGATGTGGGGCTCGATCCCAGGACCCTGAGATCATGACCTGAGCTGAAGGCAGAGGCTTTAACCCACTGAGCCATCCAGGTGCCCCTAGAATCATATTTTAAGAAATGTATTTATTATAGTTCTGTGGAAGCTGGTAATACTACATGAAATCACAGTGAAGTGAATTAGTCCCCAGAACATACAGATATGTTACTTTACATGGCAGAAAGGAGTTAAAATGTCAGATAGAATTAAGATTGCAAAACAGTTCCTTTTACTATGGGGAGATTATCCTGGATTATCCAGGCAGACCCACTGTAATCACAAGAGTCCTTGAAAGTAGAAGAAAGAAGTGGAGGAGGAACAGAAAGTTGGCAACACAGAGGGAGTCAACTCTAAATTGCCTGCCTTGAAGATGGAGAAGGAGGCTAAGAGTTGATGAATGTAAGCAGCCTCTAGAAACTGGAAAATACAAGGAAGCAGGTGCCCCTTAGAGCCTCTAGAGGAATGCAGCCCTACTGACACCTTGGTTTTAGCCCAGTGAGATCCACTTCAGACTTAAGACCACCTTAACTGTAACAAGTTTGTATTGTCTTAAGCCATTTAGTTTGTGATAAATTGTTACAACTGTAATAGGAAACTAATACTACGCTTAGCATAACAAGGGCAGATTGTGACTTTTTTTAAATTCAATTTTTAAATAATTTTTATTTTTAATTTTTATCATGGACAAACTAATTTTGAAGCTTTGAGTGCACAGAAGAGACCTGTTTGTGCAGACCGTATCTGTTGCTGGGGTTTTTATTTATGGAGAAGGAACCATATCCTCATTATGATTAATATAGCACTTATGTTTGGATATGAACAATTATAGTTATATACAGTTGGATAGGAAGTTGTTTAAAAGTATCTTTAAAAGTTTCTTGTTCATATGCTGGAGATATCTTGTTTCCTTGGAAAAAGAGTATGTAGTGGTGAATGGAAGTAGATGCAATGCTGGTATTTGGTTATAATGACAAAACTATTTAAATGCTTGATAGAAAAAGAACTAGTAAAAATATTTCATATACCTTCATAATAAGGATGTAGAACGAATACTACTTATTTTATTGAAAAATATCATATTAGTTTAATGATAGAAGCAAAGGTCTAATCATTAACATTCTATAATTCTGGTGACTTTATTCTGCCACCCACTGCGGTTGACCATTTCAGAATAACAAAATAGCTTTGTTTCAGTCCACTAGTTTTTCCCTTCAGTTTTCTGTTAAGGCACATTTAATGGCCTACAAATATGGTGTCCGGACATCTTTCTAGAAGTCATTTGATATCACAAAAGTTTAACTATAGGGAGCACTGGATTCACAAGGACATCAGCATTTTAGTGATCTGATAAAAAATGTTCAGTTGTTGAAAATATAGCTTGATACTTTAACATGGAATTCTCAAATTGTAAAAATATATCCCAATAAAACTTCCACAAAAAAACATTATTATTCCTGTAATGGTTCTTGGGAATTTATTGATTTTCCTATTAGTTGGGAGTACTGAAGTTGATTATAAATAAAAGTTTGGCTACATTCAGGTATTGGTGTTTTCATAAGTAACTTATTTTATCCTTTCTATAAGTGGGGTATCACTAGTATTTGTCAAGAGTAAATTACAACAATATTCCATACTATTTCTACTTGTCAGCAGCCTGTGAACTTGACCTTACTCAATTTCTTTGAAAGAATCCCCAATAGATTCCAGAAAGGGTAAAAGGATACCTTGTGTTTTCTCATATACCACTGTAGATTTTTGATGCTCAGTATATACCCTCCAATTTAGAGAAATGCAGCATTCTAATATGTTTATATTAAGATTCTTATAACTGAAATAATAATTGTAGCAACTGTTTGACTCTATTTCTTGAATGTGTCCTTTTTCTTTTCATTTTTGACTCCTTCACATCAAATTAGCTTGGAGAAAAATCTCCTCATGCTTCTGGCACGGGGAGGGAAAAAGTAGCCATTTTTAAATACACCCAGATCTATTTTATCAGAGTCTAACTTGTTGTTTTTTATTTTTCTTAATTGTTTTTATTTTTTATTAACATAAAATGTATTATTAGCCCCAGGGTACAGGTCTGTGAATCACCAGGTTTACTAACTTGTTGGGTTTTATCAGAGCCTAACTGACCTGGGGAAATGACACTACCCAGCTGCAGTCCTCTGTAGTCTTCCTGTCTCCAAGGCAGGTATTGAGATGATGGGGACTTGAGAAGCACTTGTTAAAGACATAGCCTAGGGGCACAGGCTTACCAAAAGACTGACCTAATCATTGGAAGGTAAAATATTTCCTTTCTCACCATACCTCACCACCACATCAATAGAATTTGTATAAAACTGAATGGATAAAACTGAAAGAAGTTCATATCTCAGATTTCATTCAATAAGAAGTCCCTATGGAAACCCAAGACAACAGGGAATACATAAACAAGGACACCAGAGGAAATGTTATCCTACCATACCTACAGCTATGACAAACAGTTAAGTATGGAAATTACCAAACTTGGGTACTTTCAGTGCAAAATTGTAAAGAAATAAATTTTTTCCATTGCTCATTGAAAATAAACAGAGGGAATACAAGGACTCACAGTTAAAAAGATTAAGTACGTTTCTGGCTTAGCAACCCCCTAAAAATTTGAAATTTACATTATCTGCTCATTCCACATTTCATTTGGAATATTTACCATGAGCTAGACATTGACATTACTGTAGAGATCACTACAGCCTAGTTCACTTTCTCATGGAGCTTACATTCTAGCTGGGGAGACAGACAATAAATAAATGAGTAAAACTTATAGTGTGTTAGATTGAAATAAGTTGCATAAAATAAATTAGGTAAAAATGATGAGTGAGTTTGCAATTTCAAAGAAGATGGACAAGAAAGGTCCTGAAAAGATGGTATCTAAAGACAGGTCTGGAATACAGATTTATGTCAATTCAAAAGTAACAAAGATGTCGATGAAACCTTCTGTCCTTAAATCAAAAAAATGACATTTGGGTACCAAGGAAGTGTGAGACCCTGAGTACTTAAGGAGCACAGAACTGCCTATGACAGGAGAAAGATTTCTAAACCCTGGAGAGCTTATAACCTCCCTGGGCACATACTTAAAATTTTGCAGCAGAGATTTTTTTTAAGAGGTACAAAAAAAAAAAAAAAAGAATTTTGTAAAAGTCTAAGTAAAATATTTTATATAAAGTATGAGGACATGCAGATTTGAATTTTCTGATTAACTATTAACTCCTAAAGCCAGTATTAATAGTCCCACAATTACTATTTTTCAATGTGGTGGTCTCAAGAGATACATTTCACTCCTCTTCTGAACATTTGTGTTAAGTCTCCCACTTGTCTTTCTACTCACCTCCAATTTGTCAGTGAACTTTTACCTGACATTTGTTAAAGTTCACTAAATCTGGGAAAGATTCTCAAGGATTAGGACGTGTCAGACATAATTCAGTGTTAAAAACAGTGGGTTAGAAGGAAAGCCTCATTAGTATAGATCCATTTAATGGAGAGTATGACTTAAACTATGGATTGCATTAAAAACCCTTGCAGGAAAAAAAAAATACTATTTGCATAAAGATAACCATTGGGGAGTTTATACTTCATTAACCTGTTGAATTGTGTAAAAGGTCAGAAGCAAAAATAGTATTAAAAACCATAAAGAAGTTGGGGCACCTGGGTGGCTCAATGGATTAAAACCTCTGCCTTCGGCTGGGGTCATGGTCCCAGGGTCCTGGGATCGATCCCCACATCGGGCTCTCCACTCAGCGGGGAGACTGCTTCCTCCTCTCTCTCTGCCTGCCTCTCTGACTACTTGTGATCTCTGTCAAATAAGTAAATCTTTAAAAAAAAAAAAAAAATAAAATAAAAACCATAAAGAAGAATTCAGTAACTTAGTACCCCCCAGGGATTGGTTAAGGCATTAGATTCTGTTTCAGGGTGGGTCAATCATAGCACTTGACCATTTCTGACCATAAAGATTAATTCAGGGGACAATTCTTTGAACCAGAATATTCAGTTGTTATCAGGGATTTTATCTTTTTAACCTGATGCTTGATAGTTAAAGTCCTTTTCCTTTTTAGTGATAAAATTTAAGATGTTAGTCCAAGGCTTCCCTGACTCCAAATTTGAAGTGAAATCTCTATTTTGAGATTTCTTGTTAAGAGAACAAGGAACATAGCAAACTGAAGAGAAAACAGTGAAAAAAGTGCCTGTTCTCTAATTTAGTCAACACTACCTGTACCATTGCCCTTCCTAATTATATAAACCCTTTTTCTAAGGTAGTTCAAGTTGAATTTCTGACTCGGAAAATCAAAACAGTTCTTAATAAGAGAGTTAACCAAACAAAAATATCATGCACCAACTCATACCTAATCAAAAGCCAGCAGGTTAATTAGAAGGGGAGGTAGATATTTAGAAATTATCCATGGTCCACCTTTCCTTCTTGCTATCCATCTCACAAACTAGCGCACCTAAAATTTGAAAATAGTGGAGAGGATACTTCTCAAATGAAGAAAGATGTTTTATTCGAAAACCATAGTGTCATTGCCAGTTTTACAACTGTTTAGATACCAAGGATGGAGATCATGCCTTGCTGCAACATCTAGTGTAGGCTTTTAAGAAGTCAGACTTGGTCAAGCAGAGGCAGAGAATGAAAGGAATAGGAGAATTAACTAGAGAAGAGTGTAGTAATGAAAGAAAGAAAGCCGAGAAAGAAAAGCTCCATGTCATGATTCAGGTATAGATAGAATGCACCTAAAGGAAGCTGGTAATGCTTTGTCCTCCACAGAATTCCCTGTGTGTGCTATTGCATTCATGACCTGGGGAACCTGGAGGGGTAGCTACATTAGAATCACTGATTCAGAAAGACTCAAGGCAATATGTGTATATCCTCCCTTCTTCCCATGTCTTTTTGAACTCATATTTTATTAATATTAACATATTTATTTAATATGTTGTTTTGACCCACTGTTTCCGTACCAAAACAATGTATCTTCTGTATATCAAAATATGTTTCACCACAAGAGTATTTCCTGAACATGAGTGACCTTTCTAATTACTTCTTGTTTTAAAATTTAATTTTATTTTTTCAGTATTCCAAGATTCATTGTTTATGCACCACACCCAATGCTCCATGTAATACCTGCCCTCCTTAATACCCACCACCAGGCTCACCCATTCTCCAACCCGCCTCCTTTCCAAAACCCTCAGATTGTTTCTCAGAGTCCACAGTCTCTCATGGTTCATCTCCCCCTCCGATTTTCCCCAATTTACTTTTCCTTTCCTTTTCCTAATGTCCTCCATGTTATTTCTTATGCTGCACAAGTAGTTGAAACCATATGATAATTGATTTTCTCTACTTGACTTATTTCACTCAGCATAATCTCATCCAGACCCGTCCATGTTGATACAAAAGTTGGGTATTCATCCTTTCTGATGGAGGTGAAATTATAACTTCTAATGCAATGATCTGTAAATCTGTTGGAGACAACCATTGTTGACATTTCATACTTCTGTTTCCAGCATTTTTAGCTGTTAATGGTAGTTTTCCCGTGGATCTTGTTCTGAAAAATCATAATTGTTTAATATAATACCAACAATAAAAAACCCAATATCATAAACTATGTCAAGACTCATACTGTCTACACCAGTTATCCTATGGGCAAGGGAATGGTCATATTAGTTAACTTAAAAAAGGTTCGAGAATCACATTTTAAAGGGTCTTTGTAAGAACAGAGAGGAAAACGTCTCATTTACCTTTGGTTGGGAAGTTATTTACAGTGATATTTAGCATAAATATATAACATTTAAAAAAACTTTTCTGTTTCCTGTCAGAATATTGAGTGTTATACACATTAGTCTAACCATTACATGAGTTTAAAAATCCCAATTTGATGTACTTTATTTGGTTTTCTCTGCCTTGATTTCTTTCTATACTGGTTGAAAAAATATATATATATTTTAACCAGTGTGTGTGTGTGTGTGTGTGTGTGTGTGTGTATATACATATGAAAACAAGGGAGAAATAGTATAACAACAGGGAGCCATAAATGTAAATATTTGAGACCCTTATGGTATATAAGATTATAAGCATTGGTAGTTTATAGAAAAATTGTAAATTCTAAAAGCAAAGAAAATATTTAAATAGCCCAAGTTTCATCAGACTTTCAGATGGATCTTAAGGTATTTGTATGAGTAAAATGATAGATATTTGGAACCCTCCCCCCAAGAAAAAGATTAGATATAATTTGAAGTGGAGCTACAAAGTACAAGTAGAGTATTGGGGAAATATCAGAGCTGGTGTCAGATGCTAATGACACAGCACTTGATTGATCTCAAGGGAGAAGCCCGCAGGTGGAGACAAGTAGGGATGATAAACAGGTAACAATACCTGTCCTTAGACATGCAAGGATATTCCTTGCCTCTATTACCCAAAAAGTTTTCAAATCAACTGGTTACATAATGAATGTAAGCTTCATTCTTTTAGAAATGTATTAGGTCCTCTAAATGGTCATTTAGGATCTCAGAGCAGTAGTTAACGCAAGGTAAGCTTTAGTTTGAAGGACTTTACAGGCTCCAAGCAAAGCTCAGGGGACGCTCACTTCAGGGGCCTGCGCACCCGCTACGCCTGATGAAAGCCACCTTCACATCCACCCTTGTGGTGTCTGATTTTAAATCATGTTCTTTTTATTTAAGATTTTAAAAAAATGCTTGTGTGGACATGTATGTATATGGAATTATTTTATACTGCTTGTCTTCTGGGAGTATTTATTCCTGTGGTATCTCTGAATGTCAGGCATAAACCTGTGTTACAAGAAAATTTTGACTCTTTACAGTGCTGCTTTTATTTTGTTTTTGTAATTGTTTCTTTTTCATTTCCTGGTAGAAAATATGACCCAGGTTGCAATAATCAAATAATACACTATAGTTTTAATTTCTTAGGTTAAGAATTAAAAACTAAGAAAAAAAGGAAAAGCACATAAATGTGCATATTTGACCCAAGGAGTGTAGAGTGTCATTTGCCTTGACATTGTTTATGAGAAGGACAAAATTCATGTTTAGAAGTTTCGCCTTAGCTTTTATAAAGTAGCAACTTCTGATAACTTAATAAATCCAATAAAGAGGACTACCTCCACTCCAAGCCTAGTTAGCAACTAAACTGTTCTAAAATGACATTCTCAGTTTGGTTTATGTGTTCTGCAGAATTCTAGCTTGCATATTTTCAGTAGCTAATCCTTTCTCATCATATTTGTGTGCTTATGGTGTAGGGCATGGTAGAAAGAAAGCAAAAGAAAAACAAGCATAAATAGCAACAAGAGTTCTTTACTAACCAACAGCTTCACTGCTAATGCTTAAATTCATGTCAGATTAGCAGTATAGACTGTGGAGGCTAGATTAGGGTCTGGGCCTCATTGCTTACCAAAAATGATCTTAGGCAGGTCATATATACTGTGTTTCCTTGTAGGTAAAGCAGGAACAAAATAATATCTGTTACAAGGATTAAGTGACAATTTAATGATTACTCAATATGTGTAATCATCCTCATATGTTTGTTGTAAAAGCAACATAATCTGGAAAACTAAATAGCATGCTTAAATTCACGATGGCACCAGTACAGAATAGTGATAAGTGCATTACACATTTCTATTGTATCTCACAATATTTTTCTGATCCTTTTTCCAAGAAAAAACTGGCTTTTATAAAATTTTATTATGTGGCTTTATTTCATGAATGCAAGATAAATGAGAGATAATATAAACCTATATTTTTTGCACACCAGCAATCTATAACATTCCTGGAAAGTTGTCTAAACTGTGGCATTCCTGTTTTATCAGAAAATTACATCTCTCTCAAAAAATATGAATGTTCATTGATGATCTTTTAATTTGATACGTATGTGTACGTTATTGCAATTGCTTTTTAATGTTCCCTTCAAAAGAGCAGAGACCTTTCTGTTTTAAACTGCTGTATTCCTAGGGCTCAGGCATTGCTTATTAAGTTATAGATGTAGGTTTATAAGTATTTAGTATTGAATAAAACCTCACTTACATGCTTTTGGTTTTTGCAGTCTATATGAGGTCACACAGTGAGATCATGATGACTGTTAGCACCCAAATCATTAGTTTTCAAGCCTCCATTGGTCTAATTGGCTCACCTTGTTTCCTGGTAATTTCTGGCATGTCCTAGAGCTTATTTCCTGTGTTTCTAAGAAAAAAAAATTCTTGTGTTCTACTCTGACTTCTCTTTTTCTTGGCCATACTGCTGTGTTTGCTGCCCATGTCACATAAGATGTCATTGCTGGACACAGCAGTTTTCATTGTGACTGTCACTCTATACATGGGACATTGAACCAGTGCCTTTCCTTTGCTTCTCTACATCTTCTTGTGTACTCAATTAATATCTCATTTAATTTAACCAATTATCAGTATATGTGCTGCCGAAGTAAGCACTAATTTAACCAATTATCTAAAGCTGGTTATAGTTACTACATTTTCCATAATTTCTGACAGCACAAGTAAACCTAAATTGTAACTTTTAACACTGGTTGAATGAATTTTAAGGGATCATGCAGGGTAAGTACAAAAGAGAGACATAATGCCTGTCCTGCATCTAGGGTTTGGGTGACAAAACAGCTACAGCACTGATATTGTGCACTAGATATTCTTTTAACAGATGATTGTCCTATGCATTGTAGGACATTGAGCAGCATCCCTAGCTTAGTGACTTCCAAGTCATGGCAATCAAAAATGTCTTCAGAGGTTACCAAATGCCTACTGGGGGCAAAACCCCCAGTTGAGATCCACTAATTTGGGGATAAGGACCAATTTACTTCTAACCCTTGAAATACTCTGAGCCATCACATAGCTAAGATTCCAGACCCAGACTTCCACAAAGGATGTTGTTGGAGAGGTTCAGCCTCAGTCTGAGGACCATCACCTGGTATCTTCTTTGTTGCTCCAGGAATGGCCTCTTTCCAAAGTATGGATCTTTGTGCTCTCCGAGTCCACCTCTTTTCAAAATCTGTCCTAGATTATGGTGAAGAAACTCTCAGAGCTACAGATTCCCTCTGGCAATAATTCTTTCTATCCAAGTTCTGGAGTTCCTGAAAGAAGTGCTCAGAGTAACAACTTATAACTCAGTAAACACGTAATAAATGTATCCACATTAATTGAACATTACTAAACAGCAGTTCTCTGTTTCTTTCACAGAATTCAATCTGCCATGAAACATGGATAGATTCTTGCCATGGGACTACTTAAATAATAGTTTCACTTTGGCGTTTTTGTTTGTTTGGTTTTTTTTTTTTTCCCTAAGAACCAGAAGACTGACAATAACAACAAAACTCCAAGTCTTAGCCTTCAAAGGGAGAACCTGCTTGCACATTTTTAAATGGTATTCTTCTATCTTCATGTAGTTGTAAATTCTAGCCTCAAAATGAATGCTTTATTACATAATGGCATTTTTTTTAACATTGTGAGAAAACTCCATTTATATAAAAGGCTTTCTAATGAATGACCTTTCTGGGGGAAAAAATAAAATCTCCTTTGTTAGTATTTTCAGTGACATGATAGTGTCAAGATAGAATCTATGTATATATTTTGGGAATTTGGGTTTGTTTTAAAGTTCCAAGTTTGGATTTTTAATCCTTGGACTATTTAATCTTTTTATGCTGCTTTTCTGGCATTTCTTCTATTAAAATACACATTTTTTAATTTAAAAATATTTTCATATAGAGTCCTATAAACAACAAAACTCCCTGAATGTAATATCCTTTTTAACGTTGTAATTCTTATAATTGCATATTGGATTTACAAGGGGAAGGAGAACTAATGAAACCATTGAAATATTTTTAGACTTTTTAAAGTTTAATTTGCCTTCCCACCTGGGCACTTTAGGGAATTTAAAAGTATTTTGATATAATATTCCGGTGAGAAAAGTCATCACCAAACGGTCTGTTCTTTTTAGTGCTAATATTGTTCACGCATCAACACCTGCTTCTTCTGAGATGGTAGCAGCTGTTTGAGTTGGAAAAAGGAATGAAACCTTGATAGTTTCACACTCGGTACAACTGCATAATGAGCTAAGCCAGCTTCTGAAAATCCATCTTATCTTTTGGAGGAAAGTGAGACATTGATCACAGAACCTTTGATTATTCATTCAGAAATGAATAGTTAAAAAAAAAAAAAGAAATGAATAGTTATAAAAATATGAAGTTTTCCAAAATACATGTTAAATGAACAAACTGTATAAAATCTACTTAGTTTAACCATGGTTACATTGTATCTTAGTGTCAAAGAAGCAGGAAATGCTTTTGGAATTTACAATACACCTTAATTTTAGGTTGCTTTATAATATGTATAGTTTGTGAGTTTATTTGTTCTTATTCAAAAGCTATGTTAATCCAAAAACATAAAATGTAAAGTCTAAAATACTATTCCATCCATAAAATCTGTGCATTTGCCCATCTGTGTCTTTCTGTCAGTATCTCATTTAGATATGAGTAATCGTGTCCCCTCCAAATATTTTTTAGCTTTTATTTAAATTCTAGTTAGTTAACATACAGGGCAATATTAATTTCAGGTGTACAGTACAGCAATTCAACACTTCTTTCACCCCCAATATTTTAAAAGTTTTTGGAAAATAACCACAGCATCTTGTATCAAAATATATTCAAATAAATTATGCAGCATCAGACACAATGAAAATTGAGATACATATTGCCTAAGCAAAACTCTGCATTCTCCCATGTTCTTTAAATTCATTGAGACCAATGAAATTCCCCACAAATATTTGATTTGTGGGGAATAGGTATGTGACACTGTTTGCAGTGTTTAATGCTTGGAGCGAGCCAGCAATTGCCCTTCTTACTGGAGTCCTGTAATACTTTATACTTGGAGTTGTCCTTGAAGACCATGGGGAGGTTTTGTGTTGTGCAGAACTCAGTGACCCATTTACTTCACGAATGTGAACCCAATATTGCACCTGTGCTCTGCAGTGCCTCTTTTACCTCTGAGTGATATTTAAGGTGCTGTGTTTAATCAACCAAGACCTATATGGTTTGGCCTATCGTTTTCTTAGAGATAAGAGTTTCTTATGAAGGATAGAGGTTATAGAAAAGTAAGAAGGCTATTGGAAATACCCTACCTCATCTTACATACTCTGATCCTCTGCCAGAAATAAAAGTGTACAGCTGAGAATATAACTCGAGTAGATATGTAGACCAAAGTATCAAAATTGAGATGTCAGTGGATACCTACAAGCACGGGAGAAAATGCTCACGTTGAAACTTTAGTAGACATTTAGGATCTATTTTACTAATTTCACATTATCTAGGCAAAGTACTCGCCACCTGCAGCCTCAGCAGATGTATTACCCAGCCTCATAAGAACCTTACACCTGTGTTTGATTTCATTTCAGGTTCAGTTTAACATGTTGAATTAGATCCTCTTAGGTCTCATCTTTATCGACTCAATTCTTAGACTAAATTCATGCCACAGAGTATTTGTGATTTTAAAACACCCAGAAATACCTCATTTCAATTCTGGTCATCATTTTTTAAAACTCATCTAAAGTAATGACCTTGGGAAACTTGATCAACTAATGTATACTGTAGATCGTAAGTTTTTATTATTCATTTTCATGATAGCTCCGTCTATTGCATGAATGGTCTTCCGCCCTGGAACATGGTGACCTAGAAAAAGGGCTTCATTTTTATTTCTGTATAAACAGCTATCTTTCAGTTCTCTCCAATTTAAAATTGTTTCCAAAATTTTGGAAGTAATTGCATCACACAGGGGCGAAGAGGGAAATGGGGAACAGAAGGTGCAGGAATCATTGAGTGTACTGTATGTCAGCGGGTGGGGTGAGCTGGACCACAATGCTACATAAAATAGATAAAACTATCCTCCAGTACTAGCCCCTTCAACCACATCACTAGCAAAGTGGGCCCTGCTGCCTGAGCCTGTCCAGAGGGCAGCTGGGCAAGGTCTATATCAGCACTTGGGAGCTGGGCTAAAGGGAGCAGTTTCTGCAGAATATCCTGTTCCTATGCTACATCATTTAAGAGACTTTTACATCCTGCCAATATCACAGAATATTATATTCATAGAATACTTCCTCAGGATGTCATTTGACCCTGAGCCAACACTTCAAAAACTTTTAAGTGCCCATCTTTCACAGATGACAGCATGCACAATCTCTCAGGTGGCAAAGACCCCCTGTCCCTAATGTGGAGCTTTTCGAATGTGCTACTGGAGAAATATTCCAGAATTCCTAACCCTTTCCAGGCTAATCCCCACGCATTTTTTTCCCTCTTTAGGCCTACGCTCCGGCTTTGAAGAGCCCTTGCTCTATTGTCTAGTGCTTCCGTGGGTCCTATGGTGAAAATATGGGAGATATGCTCAAGAAAATAATGACAGATGTTTACTCTGACAGCAGCTACTTTCTATCCTTTTAAGTGGGGCATCATTGTGTGGCTTTGTTCTGCAGTTAGCACTGTATGTGGCAGTGATAACTTTGTCAGGTTGGCTTCTGTTCTTGGCTTGAACAAGGAGTGGAAAAGTCTTCAAAGGGAATCATAGAGCATGCATGTCAGTGTTGATGAATGACAGTCCTTGCAATTAATAACACAGGGTGCTGCCTTGGATTTATAGCAAGCAGTGGCTGTGATTATGGCCCCACTAAGTTCCTTTTGTCAGTGTCTTCATCATGGTAGCCCAGCTGTCAGGCTCATATCAGATCAAGTGTTTAACCTAGCTTTGCTCAGATTTAACAAATATCTTCTTTATACAAAGAACAGTTTTTATAACCATGCACTAGCTGTCAGTGTAAAGAGCATGATGGTTAAACATACACACATACCTGGGTATATGAAGTATGCTTGAAAGTCACAACATGCAGAGTGTCATAAACGTAAGTGATCAGAATGCTAAAATTCTGGATGGGATTAATATTAGCATTAAATACATTTATTATAATCCTTACTTTTGGTGTCTGAATGAAAATATATTTATATTTTGGAAGTGTGAGGCATTTCTATTAATCTCTTATTCAGTGTAAACAAAAAGAAAAGAAAATTTGATCTCTGCATTATTTGGAGTTCAGCAAGTAATCTAAAAGTGTGGGACATTTTACATCAAACAAAGGTATAGATAATTTATTTGTTATCATCAAGTTTTTAAAAAGCAGGCAACAATGCAAAACAATATTTTTATGTTCAAAATAAAAAAGGAAATATTTGTCACTGCGTTTATTTGTTTGTGTGAAACTTTCTCCTTTTCCATGTGTTCTAGTCTATTAATGCTACTAACTGGTTCGTATTGTATAGAATTTATGAGATGAAAGCAAGACTATCTCAGAAACACTATAGTGTCTTGATTGGAAGAAAAAAAAAGAAAAGAAAAGGAAAAGAGACTATGTAATAAAGCAATGACAAAAAACAGCAATAAAAATACAACTTTCGCATTTATTAAAAGGTCCATGTGTACAGAATCTGCCATAAGCACAGTATAATTCTATCCAGAAAGTCAGTCTTTCACTGTTGAGAAGGGGAAACAGTTTGCATAATAGCAAAATATATTTAAAAGGTAAAACAATTTAATTACAAGAAATGAGATGATAATTTTTTCTTCTGCTTCCAAAAATATGTCTTTTTGTTCAAGACCTATTGTTGAGTAATTCTTTCGAAACCTTGAAAAAAGAGACTAGATAGTCTTATTGACTCTCAAACCCCAAAACAGTGCTAAGTGTTAAAGAGTGATTTTTATATTAATTGGAGATTTATAATAGGATCTGTAGTATTGTTTATAATATAACATAGCATAAAAACAATGATTTAATAGGTGGAGACAGAATGCATAGTGTCTACAAAAGTTTCTAAAATCTTTCACTCCCATATTGATACATACATCTATAGATAGTACCTTTCTCTCAGAAGATTTATGTTAACTTCTTGTAAGTGTAGCAGATCTTTGCCAAAATAATTTTCCTATATGTGAAATTCCTTTACAAATAGGACCATCTTTATGCTTAGATCTGGTAGGCATTCTGCAAAGGCTTTTTGTTTGTTTCTTTTGCTTTACTTTTATTTGTTCAGTCTGGCTTCACTTGATGTGGTTATCTTGATTTGGTTTGGGGAGGATGTTTATTTATTTAAAGATTTTATTTATTTGTGTGTGAGAGAGAGAGAGATATCACAAGTAGGCAGAGAGGCAGGCAGAGAGACAGGGGAAGCAGGCTCCCTGCTGAGCAGAGAGCCAGACCTGGGGCTGGATCCCAGGACCCTCTCTCTGAGACCATCACCCTCTCTCAGACCATGACCTGAGTCGAAGGTAGAGGCTGAACCCACTGAGCCTCCCAGGCACCCCTAGGGAGGATGTTTAAATGACTAGCACTAAGAAAATATTTAGCACTTAAAGCTGTAAGATGCATGGACTCAAGGACTGTGTATGTTTCAGTGACAACTAGAGCTACAGGCTTGGCACAAAGCAACTATTTGGAGTATATTTTTAGATAAGTGTTAGTTCTTGTGTCCCCATTAAAATTGGTGGGGTGGGGTTCCGAGAATGTTTTAGTTTAGTGTCCAGGGGTTATCAAATGACCAGCAAATACTAGAAGACCTTAAATGTGAAAGGCAGAAGTATCAAAAGTATGCTCTATCTACTTCCAAATTGTGCTTCAGGCCTCCTTATTTCCTGGATAAATCAAATGTGACACTTCATCTAGACCTGCTTCCTCACTTTTTCACTATCTTCCCTGTCAATTTAATGTTTGGTATTTCATGTTAATAGCTACATACTATTGAACATTTTCTGTGTCAGGTGCCAATGTTACATTACCTTCATTATCTCATATAGTGTCTGTGAAGTATTTGTCATTATCCCCATTTTGCAGGTAACAAAACTGAAGCTTATAGTATTTGTCCAAGTTCTGTGGTCTTAATCCAGCATGCCATTTTGCTTGTAAAGAGCTCAAAAGCCTAAACTGATAACTCTACAAATACTGTAATTGATTATTTCTGGCCTAAAAAACATATTAAAAATATTTTAGATTAAAGGGCAATGAAAATAAACATTGTATTTTCAATGAATAATCTCAGTAGGTGAAAATGCCAAAATCTCTTATGAATCACAATGTAATTAATATATAATTTTTGAAGAATGTGGATTGTGATAAAGTGACCAGCTATAAAAAGGTACCATTCTTGCTAACATGTTAATTATTTCAAAACAGAGATCTAATTTTTCTTAGGATAATTGACAAGGCCACTAGGTTATGTGATTTGGGCTGCTCATGACATTTCTTCCTTTATACTGAGATTTGGATATATCATGAAGGATGGGTTTCTTCCACTGAAGTTGATAGTTAATTTTTCAGTGTCCTTTAACTGCTAACATTTGCAGTGAGCATTTTTATTACTAAAGAGAGATGCTCTTGGAACCACTAGTGGGATAAGAGTCATAGTGGTTTTAGCAATAACTAAAATGTTAGAACAATTAGAAAGTACTCATGGCATAATTGAGATGTATGAATTTCTGGTACATTATGAAATGGTTTCAAAGCATTGGGGAAAAAGTAAAATTAATCAAATAATCTAATTTTAAATCATAAAGTTCATTTTAAGAATTCTTATTTTCTACCATATATGTATCCCCCCCCCGCGGGACAAAGTTGCAGAATTATTCTCTAATATTTATCATTGTGTATATTACATTTTATATTTATTATTACATTCAAACAATAGAGTTATTCATAGCCATTCCTCTAATAATAGTCTCATCGTTCATCTATCTGGTTGAAATATGGCATGCTGACATTCATTCTGAAGGATAATTTATTAATGTATTAATGTACCCAGTGACCTGTGGACATCTAATAACTGCCAAAACAGCAGGGCTCAGATTTGCCCTGTGAGTCATGTGTAAAAAATACCAAAGTTATGTATGATGTTAGGGATGTTAGGATATGACTATGAGATGTCATCATAAAGTTCTATACATTCATATTCTGAATGAGGTAAAATTTTCCATGAAGTTCACAGTATCTAACATTCTGTTGATGTTTGAACCAACTCAAAGCTGTTTCAAATTTGGTGAATTTTTTGAGTTGAGCATTTCTGGAATCTTTCCTAGTAGGAGGATGTCTATTATGTTTCTGCTGTAAAATTTTAAATAGTCCCATTGTGACCATAGGAAACAAGAGCTTTCTGAATTACCTTGATTACAGAAATAAACTCCATAAAAGACTCTGAAAAGACTGGCTTTGACAACAATGGGCCAGTCCTGAAACAGAGGTCAGAAAAAATTTACTTGAGTACTGATTTGAGTGTCAGTGAATTTGGTTGAAATAATTCTTGGATCCTCAGGGACTTCACCTCATTCCTTAATTTGTTTACTCCTTTGTCTTAAACTTGTCCCTCTTTATTGCCATACTCACTGGCAGGTTTACATGCTCACTTCTTGCCAGAAATTAAAAACACCTAAATTCATGCACTAGTCTTCTCTTGGTCCATATCTATCCCAGCCACTGTGGAACTTTTGTCTACACATCTGGAAAGCTGTTTATACTTTTTTAAGATTATATATTGGCATTGTCCTTGTGTCTTTGTTGACAGTTTCATTATTTTTTTTTTCTCCACAGCCTCACTTTTCCCATCTTTCTAGTTTCCTCAGGTTGATACTCCTCTATGTTTTCTCATTTCTTAAGCTGGATATTAACTTTTTTATCTTTGCCTTTCTTCTTTTCTGATATATTTTTAAAAGCTCTGAATGTCCCTATAAAAACTGCTTCCACTGAATTCTTCAACATTTGATATGTATTATATTTGTTATTCAGTTCTAAGAACTTGAAAAAACTCATTATGATTTATTCTTAGATTATGCATTGTTTATATGTTTTGAAATGTCCAAATGTATGAATAATCTTTTGTTACATCTTTTGAAAAGATTAATAGGATAATTGTCACAGAATATAATTTATTGGCCATTTCTTTACATCATTTCTATGCTTAAGTTCTAGTATGCATACATTTTTGTCATTGCTTTATATAAGCTTGAGAAGGATGAGTAGTCTCCATACATTTCACCTATGTCCATTAAACCTGTTATTGGTTTGGAAATATCACGAAGGATGGGCTTCTTCCACTGAAGTTGATAGTTAATTTTTAACCTTTTTAAAAATTAGTTAATAAGTTAATTTTTAACGTTTTTTTAATTTAAAAATATTTTTAAATATTCTGTGTCAGTACTGTTTTGGTCTGATTGTTTGCCAACATGATCTATCAATATTGATAGAAACATGCTGATATCTCCTACTTTGGTAATTACTATATAAATTATCTTCTGGTTCTATCCATTTCTGTGCATAAAGGTTTGGCTATTTTATTAGGTATATACATTTTGGGGATTATTATAAATTCTGAATGAATTGACCCTTTTATCATATAATGACATTCATGTGATGTACCAACATAAGATTTTTATGATTTGCCTGATTTTTATCTTATTAAAGAAATCAACAAACTGAGGATTACTGAGGGGAGGGGGTGGGGCAATGGGGCAACTGGTTGATAGACATTGGGGAGGATATGTGTTATAATGAACACTGGTTATTATATAAGACTGATGAATCACAGACCTGCACCCCTGAAACAAATAATACATTATATGTTTAAAAATAAATAAATAAATAAATAACTACAGTTAAAAAAATCAACTCTAAGGTCATGGAAGTAGTTTTTTTTATACTTTCTGATATGTTGGCAATGTCATTTATTTTTTCTTTTATGCCTGTTTTTTCTCCCATTTGTTTCTCTTATTGCGTAGACAGTGACTTCAAGTATACTTTACATAGTAATAACGACAGTAAGTGACCTTAGTCTTTTAAAGTGTTAACATTAACTGTGAAGTGTTTTTAACATTCTATCATTGAGTATCATGCATATGTGAATATGTATGTGTGTTTGTGTGTGTGTACATATAGTTTTATAATTATTGTATTTTCATTTCCTATTTTCTCTCCAGGATCCTTTTCAGTTCTAAATTCCTGCAGGGGTAAATTTTTTTTTCCTCTTTTAAACAGTATGTCTCCACTGGCTAACATAGTGCCTAACATGGCACATATTAGATAAGTATTTATTAAATAAAAATTAATAAATGAATCAATATATACCATCAGAAGCAAGTGTTTATTGACTAAAGGTTCACTAAAGAGGGGCGCCTGGGTGGCTCAGTGGGTTAAAGCCTCTGCCTTCGCTCTAGGTCATGATCCCAGGGTCCTGGGATCAAGCCCCGCATTGGGCTCTCTGCTTGGCAGGGACCCTGCTTCCTCCTCTCTCTCTGCCTGCCTCTCTGCCTACTTGTGATCTCTGTCAAATAAATAAATAAAATCCTTAAAAAAAAAAAGATTCACTAAACAATAAATGGTGAGAGAACCATTGTACTAATCTTCGATCATTATACTTCACTTTTGTGTGTGTGTGTGTGTAGCTTTTATTTTAACAAATTATCTGAATTTGTATTTTATGAAGGAGATGTTTATTTAATTGGTTGGTCTTTGTTGTTTTCTTTTTCATTTTTTAAATTTTTTTTTTTTAAAATAACACTTGCTAAGAATCAGAGGAGTTATTGATGGACCAAGAAATAAACCAAGTAAAAAAGGACAAGTGAGTCATGACAGAGGTTATATGTACTTTGTACTATTAGGTTTTTGTTGTTCAGAGTGTAGAGTGGCATTGCAAAAATTATATGAATAAAAATTACCATTTGGGGCTTTGTACAACTTTTATAATCTCATTTTATAGTGTAGACAGTAATGTGAATGTGCATATTTTAAAGAACTAAAAATCATCATCAGTTTTAACGTTCTGTGGTTTTCTAGCCAATTGTGGCTGTAGAATTCCAGGCTTTTCCACAAATTCTAATCAACCATATTATAGAACCATTCACTTTACAAAGTAACTGCTAACAAGACAGCACCAAAAATATCTCTATTCAAAAATGTAAGATTTGAAATAGACATAGTAAAATTTCATATATTGTCTTTGACACTTGCTTAGGTGCCCAGTAAACTTACTTAGTTTTGTTTGAAATCTGTCAAATAATTACTGGAAATATGATCCTTCTCAAATTTATTTTAGTTCATTTTTGCAGTAGTTACATTCATTCATTGTAGAAGCAAATTTCCTATCACAGTCTCTTAAGCATCACACCCTTGAGAGAAACTCTCAGGCAGATATCCTTCTTTATTATACATTCTTTTTAAATGAAGCAATGAATGGCTTTTCTTCTCAAGTCAATGTGTGTCACTTGCAAATGCTAGTACTTTTGTAACTTGAAAGGCTTGTGCTTCATGACAGGTGTCAGGACTTGGTAATTCAAATTAATATTGAAGAATAATAAACGAATGGTAGAGGAAATTTGCAAAATCTTCTCTGAGACACAGCTTTGGGACTTAAAGATCCATAAAAATGAATTCCTACTATGTAAATTATGAGAGAGTTCAGAGTAGTAATATATGAAGACAACAACACAAAGATATGTGTGACAGGTTTTTATGAATGTAAGTGTAGGGACGCCTGGGTGGCTCAGTTGGTTGAGCAGCTGCCTTCGGCTCGGGTCATGATCCCAGTGTCCTAGGATCGAGTCCCACATTGGGCTCCTTGCTTGGCGGGGAGCCTGCTTCTCCCTCTGCCTCTGCCTGCCACTCTGTCTGCCTGTGCTTGCTTGCTCTCTCTCCCCCTCTCTCTGTCAAGTAAATAAATGAAA
This sequence comes from Taxidea taxus jeffersonii, assembly GCA_003697995.1. Taxonomy (NCBI): domain Eukaryota; kingdom Metazoa; phylum Chordata; class Mammalia; order Carnivora; family Mustelidae; genus Taxidea; species Taxidea taxus. Next base: position 34,033 of record RCUC01152576.1, read on the forward strand.
ATCTTAAAAAAACAAAAAATTTAAAAAAATGAATGTAAGTGTAATACTCAAGTTATAAACTCGTCTTGCAGATATTATATAAGGATATTAGTAATTGGTAGATCTAAAATACCAACTTTGTAGGTAAGGTTAATTGTTTTGTGTCTCAATTTTTCTGAGCAACATTATATGTTAAAATATATTATTTCTGAACATTTATTTAAATTTAGCGTATAAATAGCATATGACATAGAATGTTAGACAATTTTAAGAACTTTCTGTATTTGTCTTAGAAAATTTCACAAATCCTTTAGGAAATGTATCAATGATTATTTTTGAAGAATCCATATGTGTCTGAATGTACACTTTTAAAATGAGGTTTTTATTGCCTAAATATGGCTTATGCCTTATGCATACAAACATAACATGCACACATACACACACACACAGATGCATACATACACATACGCATTGTGCTGTTTCTAATGGTAAGAGAGATTAACTAAGTCAGCCATAACCAAAATGCATGAATTAGAAGTATTGGTCAATGAAGAGAGAGTAAGTCTCTGTGGACTTGAAATTGCACATGATCATATAGTAGGAAATTCCATTTTTCTCAGAATTCCACCATAGATTCTACTTACAAATGTAGTCTCTGAATTATGTGAATGCACACAAATGACATGTCCTGTGTGTACTTATGCCGTCTACCCACCAGTGTTAAAATGGAAAATTAAAACAGCTTTACAGATATAGCATTGCTCTTGACACAGTAAAAAAATTTGTTTTGCCATGAATTAAAATACAGTTTTGTGTAGACATTTCACCCGGCTCCCTACCACCACAACCAATCGAAAAAAGAAATGCCAGGAATTACATAGCATCTAACGTACATACATATAAGTATTCTGAACAGTCCTTAAACTATCAGAGAAAGATGAAAGTAATTCAATTCTGGAATGATAATACATGTCATAGCAGATAAAGTTCTTCATAGTTGAGCAGAAAATAAAATTAGGCATGAAAAGTGGGTGGAATTAGTAAAAGGAAGCCCTAACTGGAATGACAGTCATCAAGGAAAAAATTCTTTAAAAGAAGAATTAAATGGTATTTTAGCAGTGTTGTTTTATGAAAATTCTGAGTAAGGAAAAAAAGGAGAATAATGAAGATGGAGAATAAAGACTGAAGATCACACAGAGAAAAAAACAAAATGCCCACTTACCTATGGAGAGGCAAGAATTAAATTTTTATCACCCTAGCCGATCGAAAATTAACAACATACCCCACTTCATTAAGTAGGCAAAGAAAGAACACAAAACAAACCAAAAAACCCACATATATTAGAGGAAAGCATGGCTCATGCATGCATACTCACCTGTCAACTTAAAAGTTTGCACATGGCTGCTTCAGTGCCCCAAACAAAACTCTCTGCTTCACACCACCTTGCAAACTGTAATTTCTACTGTCATGTATAGTGTTCACAGCTAAGAAAAATGCTGTTCAACAACTCGATTCACTTGAAATGAACTCCTATGATTAATGCACCTAGAATAAAAATAAAACTACATGGGCATACCTTAATGAAGGCAGAAGAACCCATACCATATAAATTTTAAGTAGTTGGCTCTGAGAATGCCGTCTTTGAGCATGTGTTTCTACTTACTATTCAGAATACTTGAGATGTGTTAGTATTATCTTATCCTGGGTATTTAAAGAAGTTCTTAGCATAAGTTATTTCTCAGGAAGTTTTTTTTTTTTTCTTTTCACTTTTTCTGAGGACCGTGTAGGCATTTTTAAATCACTCTTTATAAAACCCTAGATTCATTGTTGTGAATTCCAATGTCTTCCATACAGTTTTTTGTTAAAACTGACAACTGCATGACTCTGACATGCTTTTATCAAGAGTTCTTTTTGTAGCAAAGTCTGTGCAGATTATAGAAGGACAATACAAGCCCTGGGGTTGAGCTGCGTATCTAGATTTGAATGAAGGACCAAGATCAAGTCTTCTCTAAAAGTTTTCTAAGGGAAGGGAAATCTAAAGAAATCAGAAAAAAAAAAAATGGTATTGGTTCAGGGATTGTGGGGGAGCAGTTAAGAGAAGCATGAAGAGATTTAAAACACACACACACACACACGCACACACACATACACACATACACACAGATTTCTTCCCTCTAAACTGTGGAGATCAACAGGCCTCTTTTCAACAATATTCTTCTCTGTATAATTTGGGTGTTCTCATGAGAAGGGTGAGAAGTCATTTGGGAAAAGGTATTTGAATCTATATAATTTGGTTATAAATAGAATACCAGTAAGGTGTATCAACTGTAATAAAACTCTTAAAATATTTTTGCTTTGCTTCTTTCACTATGAAATATGTGGATATCTGATTACAAAAGCTTATGCCCCATGCATGTGTAAATTCTATGTTCTGAGTTTCTAATTCATATCCCAGAGCAATTAACAGTTTTTGTGCACTTATGTGGTTCATTACAGATACATTTTGACAGTGCTTCTTATAGTTTTGTGATTATTTTCTCTTTACATTAGTAAGAAATATTTCAAATACAAGTAGTATTGGAAAATATGAGATAATATCGAATGATTATGTCTTTTCCCTCACTAGTATGGCCATACATATATCCCCATAGTCTAGCACATGCCAACAATAAATATTTAAGAAAAATGAATGAATAAATGAATGAGATATAGTACCTGCAAGTCATATAAGGCTTGCATAATTTGAAATGAACAGAAGGGTCATGTATGTTTAGGACATTCAACTCAGAATTAGCTATGCAATTGTTTTTCAGAATCCTATTCATTTAGGAAGTGATTTTTCCTTCTTTAAAAATCCTACTGCCAAACACGTGAAGAATACAATACTTCTCCATCAAAAATAGAAGTGATGCAAAAGGGGAAGGGGCAGTGAGAAAGTCCCAAGTCATTCTGACAAGTTCCTTCCCCTTTGAAAAGCACTAAATTAATGAGTTATATACATTTAAAACCATTTACTTTGTGATCAGTACATTTTTTTGGAATTAAATCAGAGTGCCCTCAATTTACAATATAATGAGATACTAAAACATTGTTAATATTGAATAAAATGTGTAACTGGAACATGATTTTTCTATAGCTTTTCATAATTATTTAGAATATATCTACTATTGGTAGTAAAATGGCTGCATTAAAGGACATTCTTTTATGAATCAGACAAATAAATATTTACCCACAAGAGGCAAATCTTACTAAAAAAAGCTAATAAGAAAAATAAACTAATATAGCTTTTGAAAGTTATACGAACCTTAAAAAACAAAACTATTTTCATTTCATTCTGAATAATCAGGGAATATATGGTCTTGCAATGTTTAGCCACATTGACTCCTTATTTCCCACCACGTTGTTCTTTCCAGCAGGAAGGTATGCCGGTTTATGTATCTATGGCTTTCCTAATTCTCCCTCAGGGGCAACATGACTGCCTTGATTGTTGAACTTACTCATTTCATGTAGCTGAAACTTTATAACCAATGAAAAACAAGGTCCTATCCGCCCCCCGCCCCAGACCCTAGCAACCACCCTTCTACTTCTACTTCTTTGACATTGACTGTTTTAGATATTTCATGTAAGTGGAATCACATAGTATTTGTTCTTCTGTGACTGATGTGTTTCACTTAGTATGAAGTCCTCCATGTTTGTCCATGTTGTCACATATGGCAGGAGTTCCTTTTTTTTTTAAGTTTGAGTAATATTCCATCGTTTATATATAGTACAATTTCTTTATCCATGTATCCATCAAGGGACACTTCTGTTGTTTCCATATTTTGGCTATTATTGTGAATAATGATGTAATGAACATGAGAGTGCAGATATCACTTTGAGATCTTGATTTCATTTTGAAGGGGATGTATACCTAGAAGTGGGATTGCTGGATCCTATGATACTTCTATTTTGATTTTGGAGGGACCTCCATACTGTTTTTCATAACAGCTGCACCATTTAACATTCCCATCAACAGTATACATCCACCAATCCTTGTTACTTATATTTTTTGAAGACTTTTGCCCATTTATCTGTGTTCTTTGAAGACATGTCTCTAGTCTATTGCTATTTTGTAATAGGGGTTTTTGTTTGTTATTTTTGTCAATTGAGTTGCAGAAGTTACTTATATATTTTGGGTATTAACCTCTTATCAAATAGAGAGTTTGCCAATATTTTCTCCCATTCTACAGGTTGCCTTTTCATTTTGTTGATTGTCTCCCTTGTAGTCCAGAAGCTTTCTAGTTTGATGTAGTCCCACTTGTTTATTTTTGCTGTTATTTCCTGTGTTTTTAGTATGGTATCCAAGAAAGCACTGCCAAGACCAAAGTTAAGAAGCATCTTTCCCGTTTTTTCCTATGACTTTTACAGTTTTAGATCTTACATTTAAGTCTTTAATCCATTTTAAGTCGATTTCTGTGTATGGTGCAAGATGAAGGTCCAATTTCATTGTTTTGCTTGTGGATATTCAGTATTCCTAACACCATTTGTCGAGGAGATTATCATTTAACTTTCCTTTATTCTTGGCCCCTTGTTGAAGATCAGCTAACTATGTATGCATGGATTTATTTCTGGACCCTCTTCTGTTCCAGTGGTCTTATATGTTTGGTTATATGACAGTACCATATTGTTTTGATTACTTTAGCTCTGTAATATATTTTGAAGTCAGAAAGTGCAATTTGCTTCACTCTGCTTTATTAAGATTGTTGTGGTTATTTTGGGTCTTTTGTGGTTATGTATGGATTTGGGAATTATTTTTCTATTTCTGTGAAAAATGCCACTGGGATTTTGATGGGGATAGCATTGAATCTATAGATTGCTTTGGGTAATATGACATTTTAACAATATTAATTCTTGTAGTACATGAATATAGATGTCTTTCCATATGTTCATATCTTTAATTTCTTTTTTTTAAAGATTTAATTTATTTATTTGACAGGGATCACAAGTAGGCAGAGAGGCAGTGGGGAGTGGGGGGGAAGCAGGCTCCCTGCCAAGCAGAGAGCCTGATGCGGGGCTTGATCCCAGAATTCCAAGACCATGACCTGAGCCAAAGGCAGAGGCCTAACCCATTGAGCCACCCAGGCGCCCCTCTTTAATTTCTTTCATCAGTACTTTATAGTTTTCATTTTACGGGTCTTTTAACTCCTTGATTAAATTATTCCTAAATACTTAACTGTTTCTGATACTATTGTTAATGGGACAGTGTACTTAATTTTCTTTTGGGGCATTTTGTTGTATATAGTTTGTTGTATATTAGTTTGTTATAGAAATGCAACTGATTTTTGTATGTTGATTTATATTCTGATTTATATTCTGTTAGGTAACTTTTTTGTGAATATGGAGTATTTAGACTTTTCTACATATATGGCTATTTCATCTGCAAAGGTAATTTTACTTCATCCTTTCCAATTTATATGTCTTTTATTTTTATTTTTGATTTGTTTGTTTGCCTAATTATTCTGGCAGGGAATTTCTTTATTATGATGAATAGCAGTGGAGAAAGTGAGCATCTTTGCCTTGTTCTTGATCTTAGAGGAAAAGCTTTCCGTTTTTTCACTGAGTTGTTAGCTGTGGGATTGTCATGTATGGCTTTTATTATATTGAGGTACATTACTTTTATGCATAGTTTGTTGGAAGTTTTTATCGTGGGAGTTTGTTGAATTTTTATTTTGTCAAATGCTAGTTCTGTCAAACATGGGATGAATATGTTATTTCTAGTCTTTATTCTGTTAATATGGCCTGTCATATTCATTTGTGTATGTTGAGCCATCCTTGCCTTGCAGGAATAAATTCCACTGGATTATGGTGTGTGATCTTTTTAATATTCTGTTAAATTTGGTTTGTTAGTATTTGTTGAGACTTTCACATCTATGTTATTCAGGGTTTTGGGCCTTTAGTTTTCTACTCTTGTGCTTTCATCTGGCTTTGGTATGAGAGTGATGCTGGTCTCAGAAGATGAGTTAGGAAGTATTATCTCCCTTTCAATTTTTTTAGAAGAGTCTGAGGATTAGTGTTAATTCTTCTTAATTGTTTGAAACTACTTGATCATTGGCTTCCTTATTGAGAGGTAGGAATGATTTTTTTTTTTTTAAACAGGTAGAAGGAAGTTCTTCTTTCAATATTCTAATCAGAACACCATTGCCCACATTTTAGCAAAGGTTTCCTCGATAAAATCTGTACACTTTTTCATTAATTTTTTATAAAAATTTATTATTTGGTTTCAAAGAAAAATAATACACACATATGTATATTTATATAAAATAAAAATAAATTTATATATAGATATAGGTATTCTATCTAGTTATTTCAGTGATCATCACTGGATTGATATAGTCAAATGAAGTTAACTCTTTTATGACCTGATTTTATATATCACCAAAGTACCTTTATCGTAAACAGTAAACTACATAACAAAATATATTCTCATTTTATTATTGTCTGGCAGAGTTGATAAAAAGTTTTGCAAGGCGTATTTAACAAATGCTGATAAAATGTCTTCTGTGTATCAGACACATGACAAGATTTCTATACTTATCTACTGAATTAATGAATGAATAAATACACTTTTGAAATTATGGGGTTTTTATAGACAGTTGGATGTGAGATAAAAAAAAATTCATCACATTAACAATTTGAAAAACCTAAAAGTAATGACAATAGAAGTTGGTTATAGTTGTTTCTTTTGCATTTTCACTTTCATTCCAAAATTATCAAATACTATGTTATTTTCTATATCAGTGTTTATTATTAATGAATTTAAGTGTGGGGAAGTTTAGTTAGGTAACAATCTCAGTGTTTCTAAAAATGTTTCCAAAAATAAAAACAATTTTATAAGTTCACAGCAATGGTGATCCATAATTAACTTCATATTTTTCTGTTAATTCATTTCAAGATATAAAGTTTATCACTTGCCCCTTGATGATTAATAGCTCCAGAAGTAGGACTCTATACTTTGACATTTTTGGACATAAATTCTTTTATATTGTACGTAGTATGATCAAGTATTTATTTACTTGGCTAAATATAAATCTTGCATAATGATAATTTAATCCTCACTACAACCCTAAGAGGGTTGTGTTATAATCCCTATTGTTCACAAGAAGAAATGGAAGCACATAAGAGGTTAATAAATTGCCTCACAGTACACAGCAGTAAGCTTTGAGCTGGATTATGAATCCATGTAGTGTGGCTCTGGAGTCTGTGATCTTAGTAAATTGGAATACTGACTCTCTGAAAAGCCTTTTGTAAATAAATGGTTATGATCATGGGTAAGTGAGGATTCCTATCATTTTACTTCCTAGTCAATTTGTAGTCCTTTTGCCATTGCCTAATAGATAATGAAGAAATATTTGTTTTCAAATAATGAGCGGTATTTTAATGTTTCATCACTCATGTTCTTGATTGTATTTGTTTATGTGCTTTTCACTGTCTCATTCACCAAGTGCTCCTCGTGTGTCAGTTTCTGTGCTCTGCATTACTCAGAACCAGAAGGGTGCTTGAGTTTGATTACTTGAAGAGAGAGGAAGGGCTAAGGTACATACAGAAAATTAGTTACTCATATATTATTAAAAGCTAAACAAAATTAAAATAAAACAAGATATCCAAAGTGCCATCTCATTCCATGAAGTGCAGAAATAGCAACATTTATGGAATTTGTCTGATGTAGTGACCTTCATGTTGATTCTTTATCAATCATTAAATATATATTTATGGAGAACCTACTCTCCAGTCACTGTTCCAGGTGTGGATATGAAACAAGACAACCAGAGATAGACATATTTCCATATTCCCTAGCCTTCATTGAATCTGACCCTACCAGCCACTCTTACCATTTGTCACTCATTTATTTTCTGTTCACCAGTGATCTCTCTGATATCCCTCAGCTACTTTCCTGCTTGTATTCAGCCACACACAGTGGCCACACAAGTGTGTGTGCATGCACACACACACACACACACACACACCCATGGCTTCCGTGATCATGAACCACTCCATATATCTGGGAAAAATATAAACTATTCAGGTAATGTAATTAAGTTGAATGTGCTAGTGAGAAATATTCTAATGGGAGATCTTGGATCCTTTCCTTTCTAAATACCATGTGTTTTAACTAAGGAATATTGTTTCACGTAAACATAAGTGGACCAGGAACCAAAAGCCTATTTAAGCCTGATTTAGTATTTGGGTTGCTGATGGTATTAGGATTGAATGAGATTGTTTATGTAAGGTCCTTTGGAAGAAAATAGATAATCAACAAATTGGTTATTTTATTTATATCAAAATATGTCCATGTATTTTTAAACCATAAATTTATATGCATTCTGTGTCTCTGTGTCTCTCTCTGTACCTCTTTTATGTGCCTATCTATCTATCATCTCTCTGTCTATTTATCTATCAGATTATGGTTGGTTAGCAATTGGCCTATTTTACCATCTAACTGATGTGTCTCTGGTAGTGGAACAAGCTGTCTTTTATAATCATTCATCAGTATTACAGCAGGTTGTAGACCAAATGTTTTGGTAGCATGAACTTCTTTCTGTCCTAAAACTATATTCAATAGATGCAAATTGGGTTACTTATGTTGAAGATCACTCTTATATTTTTCATATCCATATATCTCTTATTTCCTTGTTTCTCTGCTAAACATTCAGAATTATCTTTTGCTTCGTAGAAAATAAAAGAAAAAGAAAAGGAAAAAAATCAATCACACTTTGACAGAGTAGGACCTCCCTAAAGAAAAAATAAATTATGCACTCTAAGCACCGATTACCTCCTTGGTCAAGAAGGCATGGAGTTGTGCAGTCTAGTGAAGTAGAATGAATTATGAACTATGGGTTCCCTTCCCTTTCCGCTCTTTGGTTCTTTGATCCAGACTTACTGTGTTAAGGAGATAGTTACACTGTTGGTTTATTTATGATGATTGCGTGGGTACAGTGTTCATGGAGTAACTTCATTCCTTTTCTTTATTAGCTTCTGGCGTTTTTATTATCATGCTTTTCCTTTTTGCTATAAATTGTTAATTATTTTCTTGATAACACTGGGTAAAACTTCTATTAACTGTCATTGTTTGACTAGCAGTTATGGAGATTTACTTTTGCTAAACCCCTACAGTACTAGACAGCCATAAACTGTACACAGTAGTAGTGTAGACACAGTACACTAAAGAAAAGCACCTCTCCTTTTGTGGCCCTGAGCCCAAGAGAATGTGTAAATTTCCAGGTTTAAAAGGAAGCTATTAATTGAGGGCCTGCAGATTTTGTCAAAAGGATATAGTTACCATCATTTAAACAGAGAATTCCACTAATCAAATCATTGAGAAATCTGTTGCTTTGTCATCCTTTGACTAATATTATCATTGATTTACTAAAATAAAAATAGTTTAATAAATTTTAACCAGAGTTTAATAAAAGGTCCCAATGATTTGGTGATGATTTCATTGATTGCAGAATACTTTAACAAGAGAATAACTTATTTAAATTTTAGTAACCAATTTCCAGATAAGTTCAAGGTAATATATACTGTAAAGTTGAATGAATGATGCTATTTGTTGAATGTGGTTTTTAAAAATATCCTTGAGCCTAATTCTCTGATATAAATTCACATCATGTCAATACTAGAGAAGCTAAATAAAATGCAGCATTTATATTTAATAATTCCTTGGAAATACCATGTACAGAAATTTACTTATTTCACAATGTTTTCTCATATCACTGAAGGATTGGCCCATGTGTTTTCAATTGCAGCTTTGGTATTCATGGCCTGTGTTTCTCTAACACTGAACTACTTCTTGGCTCCCAGAATCTATTATATGGATTATGTATGGATTGCACATATAAGTCTTTTTCTCTTACCCTTTTCTAACGTACCATTCCTAATTTAATATGCTCCCAACCATTTCATGCATTATGTCACCATTATGTAATGGTGAACCTCACATGTAATGTTGGCATACACAATGGTAGGGTCTACATCTTTAGTCTTTATATACATATAGCATGCAGTAAACGATCTAGCCCATGTTAGGCATTCAATATAATTTTGTTGGAAAAAAATTAATAAATTTAACTCCCTTTAAAATCTAAATGTATGTCCTCATTAGAGAGTTACACTGGAAGAATGAACAGGGAAAATTTTCTTCCTTATCTAACTGTATTAGTTATTAATAATGTCATAGCCAATTGATGATGACCAAAAGTTATTATTTTGTATCTATTACATTGCACACATAAAATTATTTGACTGCATTATTTCTTTCATAATATTTAACAATACACTTTATATGAAAAAAATTTTAATTTAGTCTAAAATAATGAAAAGCAGGTTTTATATTGCTCAGATTGCCTGATACAAAATTAAGTCCCTTAAATTAAATATACACATATTATAGACTATCTCTAAAAATTTATTACTAAAATATAAATGTCTTTTTGGATTCAAAATTAGATCTCTACCCCAAAAGTTTAAGTCTTTGTTCAATTCTAACTAATTTCTAGTATTACCTTGCTATTCCAATGAATTTCTAGTATCATCTTACTATTGAACTCATTCCCTTTACTACAGATTATCTGCAACTTACTGAAAGAAAAAGTAACTGTTCCAGCCATCTATTGCTTAAATAAGAGAAAACATTATTTTTAAGCAAAAGTATACCATAATTTAGATTACTTAGAGTATATAAGAAAGACCGGGTATAAGGAAATCAATACACCTGTTTTATAATTTCTTTTTTTTAAGATTTTATTTATTAAAATAAAATATTTTATTTATTTATTTGACAGAGGAAGAGATCACAAGTAGGCAGAGCAGCAGGCAGAGGGAGAGGGAGTAGCAGCCTTCCCTCTGAGGAGAGAGCTGGATGCAGAGCTGATCCCAGGACCCTGAAACCATGACCTGAGCCAAAGGCAGAGACTTAACCCATTAAGCCACCCAGGCACCCCTATAATTTCAGCTAGGACCACTTTTACAATTTTTCAATGCCTCTGATTAAAATATTCTTATGGTAATAAATTAAATAAATGAAAAGTTTAAAGAATATAAACACTCTACCACAAATAGATCTAATAACTACTGACACTTTACAATATTTATTTTATATCCTTTTGTTTTTAAAGGAATGAGACATTACAACAAGGTGAGAAAATTAGAAAGAATTAAATTTTATAAATAAAGCTAGGAACCTTTAACTCCATCTAACTTCCTTTTCTCCTAAACTTGAGTTATTTCTTAAGAAGCCTGAGGTTGTTGGAATGTGTCTGTGCCTTCTAAGTTTTTATATTGTATATAATGAGGACTGTTTAGTATACTTTAAAAAAATATGTAACTTGTACCAAACATTTGGTTTAACATTTGCTTTACTTCCCTAACATACCATTTTGGTGACTTATTCATATTTAAAATAATGCCCTAGTTTATTCATGTTCTCTACTTTATAGTATTTTAAGAGTATATTTTACACATTCTTTGTTGTTTTAAAGAAATCATTTATGTTATTTTTGTTGTTGTGCCTTCGTTCTAATGAGTTATCCTCTTTCTCTTTCCCACAGAACTGTTTTTAAATTGTACATGTTTCTGGTTTTATAATATAGTAGTTATTCTTAGATTTTTAATGAGTGCTTTAAATTTAATACACAAAATTGGTGAATAGCTTTATATTCCATCAAGATATTCCAGGGATATCAGAATGCTTGAATACCAATTAGCCCTATGTGAAATCCTTCTTGTTATTCTACATTGTTTTAATTCTACTTTGTTAAAACTCACCATGGAAATTATTGCTGTGGTGATTGTACATATAATGCATATGTAGATCTGCCAAAAATGTATCAATTTCTTTGATTATCATTAGTTTTAACATCCTACTACTTCCTCCAGGATTCTGTTTATTCCTTCCTTTTTCCATCCTTTATGGTACATTCAACAATATATAGAAAGCACCCTATTTTATCAGAAAATATTTTCATTTTCCCCTGATGTTGAATGGTGATAGTTCAGTGGGGTCTAGAATTCAAGAGTCACAGATATTTTCCTTAGACACCTTGCAGATGTTGTTACATTACATTGTTTATTAATGTTATGGTTTAAAAGCCACCTGTTAATTTAATTTGTTATTCCTCTATGTAAATAATCTGACTTTTCCCCTCTCTAAATCTTTAGTGTTCTGTTTTTAGACTAGATGTCCTCTTTATCTACTTAATCATTGTAAACATCACTCCTGCCAGATTGTTTTATTGTTTAAAGCTGAGATGCTGGTTCTTTTATTTGTTATGCCTATTGTCTCTTCCTCATGCTAATTCATTGCTTCATCTGATTTATAATTTTACCTTGTTAAGTGCATCTTGACTAGGTGTTTGTTTGTTTTGTTTGTTTGTTTTTGCTTTGTTTCCATTTGTTTTTTTGTTCATTTGTATGGACCTTGACCCATGGGCTTCAGAATATATTTCAGAGAAGTTTACAATGTAGTTTTCTTCATAGACCTTAAGTAGAAAAAAAAAAAAAAAACAACAACTTCATAAACTCTTCCCTGTATAGATGGGAGGAGCTTTCCTTGTTGCTTTTCTTCATAAATGGAATAGTTCTCTAATCCTGCCTCTTTTTTTTTTTTTTTTAAAGATTTTATTTATTTATTTGATAGACAGAGATCACAAGTAGGCAGAGAGGCAGAGAGAGAGAGGAGGAGGAAGCAGGCTGTCCACAAAGCAGAGAGCCCGATGCGGGGCTCGATCCCACGACCCTGGGATCATGACCCGAGCTGAAGGCAGCGGCTTTAACCCACTGAGCCACCCAGGCGCCCCAATCCTGCCTCTTAAGGTAGACATCTCCACTCAAGGTTAACATCCAATACCTGCTGAAGTCTGTGTCTGCCATCTGCATATGGTAATTTCAGCTCTGTGGTCCATCCTTAAATTCTGTCTCCAGGTCTAGTACTCCCTCAGCCTCCGCAGGCTAAGCACAATTGCTTAAATATGGCTCTTAATTCTTTTTCTGGCATCAGGTAATTCTTTTTTTTTATTATGTATAATGTTTGAAACTTCCAAAATGTGATTATTCCCAAGTTGTTTTATAAAATGTGTAATTTAGCATTTCTGTATTTTTGTTACATGAAAGGTTTCCCTATCAGCTACGTCTGCTTTGATGTCAGATGCACTGCATTACATTCTTGAGTCTTATGATCATGTCCATGTCACTGACTAAACTTCTTGTTACTATAGTAGGGGACATGGTGCATATACCATCCTGAACCTTAAAGATTATTATGTCACACTTTATGTGTGCATCAGTGTTTCTGTGTTTGTGTGTGTGTGTGTATGTATGTTTAGGATGGTGAATTTTGAGTATTTTTTTTCAACAGATATTTAAACAAATCTTATTTTAGTTTATTTTAGTTTTAAAGCTTTTACTTATCTATTTGAGAGACGGAGAGCACAAGCAGGGGGGAGCAGCAGAGGGAGAGGGAGAAGCAGGCTCCCTGCTGAACAGGGAGCCCAGTGTGGGGGTCGATCCCAGGACCCTGGGATGATGACCTGAGCTGAAGCAGATACAACCAACTGAGCCACCCAGGTACTCTTAAACAAATTTTAAGTTTAGATCATATATTAAATCAATTATCAATATAAATTATTTATGACTAGACATAAGTTATTAGAAAAGTTTCCAAAATAATTATACTGAAATAATAATTTGGAAAATAAGGGTACAGGTAGAATTATAGTTCTATTTTCACCTTTAATATTATGCTTTTATTTTATATTAGGAAAAATCTGAATTGCTTTGTGAAATACAGTAAAATGTTCTAGAGGCTAGCTAAATGCTTCAGCTTTGCTTTTTTTTTTTTAAATTTTTCTTTAAGATTTTATTTATTCATTTGACAGACAGAGATCACAAGTAGGCAGAGAGAGAGAGAAGCAGGCTCCCCGCCGAGCAGAGAGCCCGGTGTGGGGCTCGATCCCAGGACCCCGGGACCATGACCTGAGCCGAAGGCAGAGGCTTTAACCCACTGAGCCACCCAGGCGCCCCTTCAGCTTTGCTTTTAACTATGAATCAAACTTGGCAGTCATTTCTTCTTTTTTATGTGTTTTGTTTTGAAGATTTTGTTTTATTGAGGCATACTGATATACAATAAACTGTTCATTTTGAAAATGTACAATTTTGTATATTTTTGTGAATATATACAAATGAAACCATCACTGCAATTAAGATAGTAAACATATACTTCATCCCCCAAAGTTTCCTTATGCTCCCTGTTAAACTTTCCCTCTCATCTTTACCTGTTATACCCATCTAGTCTCCAGCCAAACACTGATCTGCTTTCTGTTTATAGAATAGTTTGCAATTTGTAGGATATTATATAAATAATAGCCTATGGTATGTGTTTTAATCTATTTATGGATACCCAGATTGTTTCTTTCTTTGTGAGTAAATGCTGGTCATTTTTATCTTTCAAAGTATTTATTTATCAAATTTGCTGAATTTATTGGCATAAAATGTTACTTAATACTCTCCTTATATGTTGAATATGTAGAATCATAGGGATGTTACCACTTACATTTTTTTTAAGATTTTATTTATTTATTTGACAGAGAGAGACACAGTCAGAGAGGGAACACAGTAGAGGAGTGGGAGAGGGAGAAGCAGGTTCCCCGTCTAGCAGAAAGCCCAATGCGGGGCTCAGTCTCAGGACTCTGGGATCATGACCTGAGCTGAAGGCAGACACTTAATGACTGAGCCACCCAGGTGCCCTACCACTTTCATTCTTGATAATGATAAATTATTTCTCCTCTCTCTCTCTCTCTCTCTTTTTTTTTGATCAGTGTGACCAGATGTTTCTCAAATTTTCTTTTTTTACATAACCATCTTTAGGCTTATCTGGTTTTTTGGTTTGTTTTCTAGCTCACTAACTTCTACTATGGTCTGTATTATTTCCTTTCTTCTGATTACTTTGGGTCTGATTTTCTCCTTTTTTTTTTCATGGTTTTCAGTAATACTTCTGTATAACCAGTGAAGAACAATAGGTGATCAATTACAAAGCACTTAAAGACAATTTATAGATTTTATAGTAATTATCATTTAGTACATATAGTGCCATAATACATCTTAATCTATTCTTTAAAATATTTATTTATTTATTTATTTATCTGAGGGAGAGAGACCGAGAGTGGGAGAGGGGAGTAGGGGGAGAGGGAGAGAGAAACTCAAGCAGACTCCATGCTGAGCATGGAGCCAACTGGGGTCAATCCCATGACCCTGTGATCATGACTTGAGCCAAGACCAAGAGTTGGATGTCTAACCAAATGTGCCACCCAAGTGTCCCCCAGCTTAATATTCTTAGGATGGCATTTGAATGAATTTCTTATAACAAAGGGATCAGTTTTCCAAGATATATGGTCTTTTTATCAAGGCAAAACATTACAGCCAGTTTTTCTACATTTTGTGGAAATATATAAATATTGCTTAATGATTTTTAAAAATTCAGGGTGCCTGAGTGGCACAATTCAGTCAGTTAAGCGTCTGCCTTTGGCTCAGGTCATGATCTCAGTGTCAAGCCCCGTGTCCGGCTCCCTGCTCATCGGGGTGCCTCTTTCTCCCTCTCCCTTTGCCCTTACTCCTTGCTTGTTCTCTCAAGTTCTCTCTTAGTGTCAAATAAACAAATAAAATATGTTTAAGAAAATTTAAAAATGATTGTAATATTGATATGAAATTTTTTCATGGCTGATTTTACTCAAATGTATTGCATATACTGTGACTAAAGATGATGTTCTTTTAAAATATTAATGACAAAAGTCAAAGCAGAAGTCATTCCTTGTCCTGTTATTTATGTGCTAATGATTGCCTATAAAAATATTTTCAGCTTTTGCCTAAAATGTTAATACCATGTTTCTTTGCCTTTTAAAAAAATAATTTGAAATCTGTTTATTTACAAGTATAAATGAAATTTTAATCATAATGTCACTTTTTTAAGGAGCGGAATACAGTTGAACACCAAAGTATAAATAATATATTTGGTACAACTTTGAGTAAATAGATCTGAGTGGAAGAGAAGCTTCACTGCTTGATACAAACTAATGTGATTTTTTTTTTTTTTTGAGGAACTTTTATACTGTTCTCTACTTAGTGCCTGCACCAATTTACATTCCCTTTTCACCAGATCCTCACCAACACTTGTTATCTCTTGTATTTTTAATTGATAGCCATTCTAACAGATAATTAGGTGATACTGTGATTTTTTAAATTTGCATTTCCTTGATGATTAGTGATGTCAAACACTTTTTCATGTACCTGTTGGTCACTTGTATATCTTCTGGGTATATACCTAAAGGAAATGAAAACAAAATCTCAAAGAGATATCTGATTCCCCATGTTCATTGTAGTTTTGTTCACAATTACCAAGAAATGGAAATAGCCTCAGTATCCATCGACAGATGAATGGGTAGAGAAAATGTGAGATACAAGAAGAGTGATAGAAATAGAGATAGAAATATTTGGGAATTTTTATATATCTATGAAAAAGAAGGAAATCCTTTCATTTGTAATTTTCAATTTCAATTCACATGAATAGACCTAGAAGGCATTATTGCTAACTGAAATAAATTGGACAGAGAGCCAAATACTGTACGATCTCACTTATGCATGGAATCTAAAAACATTGAACTCATAGAAACAGAGAATAGAATGGAGGTTACCAGGGGCTTAGAGGTGGGAGAAATGGGGAGAAGTTGATCACAGGCTATAAACTTCCAGTTACAATATAAGTAAGTTCTGGGTATCTAATATACAGTGTGCTGATTAAAGTTAATAATACTATATTAGAAACTTGAAATTTGCTAACAGAGTGGTTGTTAAATGCCTTCATCACAAAAAAGACATGGCAATTATGTAATATGATAGAGATAGAGGTATTGGCTAATGCTGTGGTGGTAGTCATTTTGTAATACATGTGCATCAAGTCAACACATTGTACACCTTAAACTTACACAGTGTTATATGTCAATTATAACTCAATGTCAACAAATTGGAAAAAATAATTATACAGTGCAAAAAGTCTACACTGTTTTTTCCCTTTTGCTTTCATCTATAAAAAAAGATTTTTTATGAGAAACATTTCCCATTGCATTATTATGTTTCTATTAAATGTACAGTTCAGTGTCAAAAAAGTACATTTTTCATACATGAAAGAAACTTTTTCTTTTGGAAGATTTTATTTATTTATTTGACAGACAAAGATCACAAGTGGGCAGAAAAGCAGGCAGAGAGAGACGGGAGGAAGCAGGCTCTCTGTCAAGCAGAGAGCCGGATGTGGGACTCAATCTCAGGATCCTGAGATCATGACCTAAGCCAAATGCAGAGTCTTAAACCACTGAGCCACCCAGGTGCCCCATATGAAAGAAATTTTTTTTTTTTAAAAGATTTTTTTTAATTTATTTATTTGACAGACAGAGATCACAAGCAGGCAGAGAGGCAGGCAGAGAGAGAGGAAGAAGCAGGCTCCCTGCGGAGCAGAGAGCCTGATGTAGGGCTCGATCCCAGGACCCTGGGATCATGACCTGAGCCGAAGGCAGAGGCTTTAACCCACTGAGCCACCCAGGCGCCCCAGAAATTTTTTATTTATCAATGCATTTCCAAAGGATTTTGTTTCCAAGCAGTAATTTAAGCCATAGGTCTGTATTTAAAGTTAATTAAATTTATGGTGTATTTTTCCTTTCATATCCACAAAAGTATCAAGGCAGACCATTTAAAGGTATGGATTGATTAACAATTCTGGTTATAATTCTTTATTCACAAATAAATATAGTCATGACAAAATAATTGTTGAATTTGCAAAGAATAGTACTTAGGCATTGTTAAGGCTGAAAAGTCTGTAATTTTTCAAGATTAAAAAAATTAGAGAAATAAAATCTAAGAGAGGAATTATCCAGATAGGTCTCTTTTCTTCTAATAAATAACATCTCAAAAAAAAAAAAAAACAACCTTGCAGAGAATACTTCATGACTCTTTATGGAGAGGAGAGGGAGAAGAAATTGGTCACTCTTCTCCACTCTTCACTAGTTTTTTTTTTTTTTTTTTTGCTTCACTAAATAGATCTTTATAATTCTCTGGCCCTTGTACTATGCACTTTAGATTCTGTTTTCAGTTTTAAAATCATCTTTCAATTTTATATACGCTCTAAATTACTTTTATAGGTGACAGTTACCTTTTGAAACTATATATATATATGCATATATATAGTTGTATATATATATATATACATCTCTAATAATTGTCTTTTAAACATATGTTCTTGATTATTGTAAAATAATTCAGTTGTGAGTAGATGATTCCTCTTATGCTCTCTTATTGAAGTTACAAAGTTGCCCTATATTAATAGTAAAGTGCATGAGTAGTGGTATCATACTAAATAAAGGAGTGACATTTCAAAATCTTACTACACCTTCACCTTTAAATTTCCTTTCCAAACAATGATTTTTCTCTGAATGGTTTGCAGTCTTAGTTGCAACAACAATAAAGTTAGTTGCAACAATCCATAAAGATTCTTCTCTTAACATTTTTACCATAAGTTTTTTTTTTTTTTTTCAAGGCCCAGGTTCTTGTCTATTATAAAGATACCCTTTTTCCTTCCCTTTTTTCTGACCTCAGGCTTGCTGTTGTCTAAACACGGCCACTTCATGACACTTCAGGAAAAATGACCTATGAAATCAAATTTAACCCTCTATAAAGAGAGTAAATAAATATGAATCTCTAATAATAACCTGATCAAAGTCCTGAGGAGACTTCATGAGTTCACCTTGCATTTGTATCCGATTCATATTCATGGACACTAGGAGAAAATAACTCTAAAGTTTCCTTCATCTATTATACAGTGGGCTCACTAATGCAGGCATTAGCAATGTAAAACACATGTGATATATTCCTAGGTTTATCACCTAAGTGCATTAATATTATAAGGTTGTTTTAAAAAAATCAATTTATTAGATGTGGTTTGTAGTTATTGATGTTTTATTTAAACCATTTGCCTGGGAAAGGGACCCCTAAAAATTCCCATGATATCTCTTCCTGACTATAAAAATTAAGTTGTGCTAGTTCTGCAATTATTTTCAGTCTTCATGTTATACGAAAATATACAAGTACTTTATCTGGGGATAAAATATTCATGCAAATACTATAGCCTGGGCCATCATTGTTTAGAAAGCCTAACCCCATTCAGTTGGAATTTATTTTCTTTGTCTTAATTTTTATACTTTTATCTTATTTTCTGCCTTCATGTAGGTATGCGTGTCTTGCTCCCCAATGATACTGTTAGAGCCCAAGACTCTTTTTTAATTAATTTATATAACATCAGAGTGCCAGGTATAACATAATAAGTATATAATGCATATTATCAGATATATTGAAATGTAGGTGTATGTGGTAGATGATTTCTAGATATTAAAGTATATGAAATTAATCTTATTAAAAGACCTTGACCACGACTACAAGAAAAGTTGTTAATAAGTTAGGAGACTCAGGAAACAGAATTTATAATGTAAAAGTGTTTGCCAGTTATATGGATATAAACATGACCTAACAAATGGAGAAATAGAAATTTTTTTTTATAAAAACTAAGTCTCTAGAGACAGATGTTTCTTTAATGAGCCATTTCCAGATCTACTTCTTTGTCTTTCCTTCCTTTATTCTATTTGCCAGCCAGCCAGCAAATATTAAGAACATTCGTTACTGGGAACTATGTTATGCTCTAGAGATGGACTCAGAGTCCATCTTATGGAGCTGTTGGGGGTGTAAGGCAGGAATTTAGAGGTATTTAGCCACTCCTCCTCACAAAGGAGATCAGTGTGGCAGGAATAAACAAGAAGTGAAGAGGAGATGTGGTCTCTGAGGTAGTGGGGATAGAGGGGGAGCACAGGATATCTGTCCATCATCGTAAGGATGCGACTTTGACTCAAAATGATATGGAAAGTATTGGAGAGTTTGAGCAGAGGACTTACAGTGGCTTGGTTACTTTTTCATAGGTTAATTCTGGTGGCTAGATTGAGAAAGGGTTCTAAGGTGAAACTATCAAAGCAAGGTACCAAATTTCAGATTATTTCTGTAGTCCAGGTAACAAGTAATGGTGAATTAGTCCAGAATATTAAGCATTCACTGTAGTGAAAAGGGGGTTATATTCTGAATATATTTTGAAAGGAAAGACAAGCAGTGTTTTCTGATTAACCGAGTATGGAATATGAGAGTAAAGAAGGAATGGAGTATGATCCAAGCCATTTCTTCTGAGCAATTTTAAGTGCAATAGAAATGTCATGAACTGAGAAAGTAGTCAATACTGTTTACTTCCATTCCTTTTCAATAATTCCCTTAGACTTTGCAATTCAATTCTACTCCAAACATAAAAATAAATCGGACCTCCAGACATCTTCCTGCTTGCCTACCCTGCAGCATTTTATTACTCTGGTCTCTTAGGAAACTCTTTTTTACTCCTAAATTCCACTGCATTTCTTTCTCACTCCCTACTTGTGATCCCACTTCCACTGATTTTAGTAAATAAAAAATTATTAACATAGCTTTGTACCTATTACCAAGTAAGGATATTGTAACTTAAATACTAACAAGATGCAGTTTTATCTTATTTTGCTCTAGGATGCATCTTGTCATTTATATGATTAAATATAAAAAGGTAAACATATTTGGGTCAAGCGACTAAATTGTATATTGACCAAACAATATAAATTTGCTTTCGAAAATTCTTAGCCAGGCACCTGGTTGGCTCAGTAGGCTAAATGTCTGCCCTCAGCTCAGGTCATGATCTTGGGGTTCTGGGATTGAGCCCCACATCAGGATCCTTGCTTAGTGGGGGGTCTGCTTCTCCCTCTCCCTCTGCCTGCCATTCCCTCTGCTTGCGCTCTTTCTGTCCCTTTTTCTCTCTCTCTCAAATAAATAAGTGAAATCTTTTAAAAAAATTCTTAGCCTTATTCAAGAAATTTAAGAATAACATTAAAAACAATTGAACATACTAAAATTCAATCAAATTACTATAAAATGTTTATTATCTTTAGTAAAATAATTTTATTTGAACATATATAGAATTTCCAAAACTATTTTATATTTAGCATAAATGGTCACTTTTACATGACTGCCATATATGTTTTTATTTCTGAAAATCTCACTTCATACAACTTATGAATATTGTCTATTATTGTTTTGATTTCAAATTACTACTGTTATCTCTATTTTGAGGCACCTCCATTTGTTATACTTTACACCCAGTGGCAGCAATTCATTTTTTTCAGATGTACAGATTTCATGATTTATTGCTAGACTTTAGTACTCTCTGTCTTAATTGCCTGAATGTTCCACACCGATTATCTTTGAATGTGTCAGTCCTAAAAAATTTAACACCATTCAAACCCTTAATGTAATGTTTTGTCATGATTCATGTGATTGTATTGTATAACACAATCTTACCACCACAATCTTAGCTTCTTATATTGTTACATTCTTTGAGCTTTTAACAACCTCTGTTCTGTAGCAAATGAAAAAAAAACGTTTTTTTCATGCTTTAATTAGTGTGGTCATCAGAGGAAGATAAGATTTTTATCCAGATAATTTAAAGTCAGATTAAATCTTTAAGGTTATGCTAAAGTGGGTAAGTCCACTATTTTTGAAGGTCATTATTTCTATTATTTGATTGATAGAAATATATGTTCTCATAACTATTTGCTTTCTTTCTAGTGAGAATTTATTAGACATTTGTTTTTGTTTCGCTTTTGTCTTTCAACTAGTTTGAGATAACAATATCTAGTTCCACTTTTTCTTAGACTTCTGAAAGGATGATATAGGATTGTCAATATATAGTTGTATATATATATCCTTTCAATTTTAGATACAGCAACATTCTGAACCAGTTATGCCCTGATTTCGATGAACTGTGTGTCTTCCAGAGGCTATTATATCAAAAACTTGGGTGCGCTAAAGACAGTCAGTTGCTACTTGTTGATCTATTTATTTTGCACATGAAATGCATACATGTAAGGTGGCAAGCTTTGCTGAGAATTGCTTAACAAATTAGACTGTTATGCCACCTTCAGAAGCTTAATTTTTAAGTATACAAAAGCTATTTACTTAAAGATAATGATGATAACTTGCTAATATTACATAATAAATTATAATTTTTACATTTTTGAGTGCCATTATTCATACATTATGACTGTCAATAGTGACAAGACAGTGTTTTTAGCCAATTCGCCATGGTGTTTCTATATATCTTGTGGCACTCTTGTCCTTGACCTTTTTTTCAAGGCTATTTCTGAAGCAAACATACTTAGAGAAAACAAATAATACCTCCCTGCAAAGCAAATGGCAGATTTGTTTGAGTCCAGTATAATCAAGATAAGATTTCCCTCTGAGGCTAACGTTGGGCAGACTTGCTTGAAACTATCTTAAAAGATTGGGGGTTTCCTAAATTCAGGGATCCTCACTGTGGTATAAGCCCACTTTTCAGATCTACATGGCTGTTCAGCTTTGCCTCCTTAGCTCTTGGGGTGGAAGAGAATTGATAAGTAGTAAAATTCTTTGTTTCAGCCTCCAAGAGTCTAGTGTCTACTGCCAGCTTTCATGAAAGTGTGGTAGGCTGACAGCTGAAATATTAGCTTTCAAGTAGGATAAAAATCTCTGAACCTTGGCAGTTCTTGACACTCCCATCATTTTGCATTTCCCTCAGGGAGGGAAACAAAAAGAACAAAACAAAACAAAAAACAAACAAACAGGGGAAACAAACAAACAAAAAGAACAAAACAAAACAAAAACAAACAAAAAAATCAAAACAAAACATATAGCCCCTAGCTCAAGGGGCTAGAAACCATTAGTGACAGGTAGAACTTGAACTCTAGGCTTAGGCTTGTGTTATAATATAATGCTGCATCTAAGGAGAGAGCTTTCAGCCCACAATGTTAAATTTATGTTCCTCAGGGAAGTAACTGAAGCTAAACACAAGCAAGACTATTTCTGACAGCTCTTTTTGGTGAGCTTAATCATGTATAAAAAAATAATATGCATTCATTAAGATTCAGTTAAAGCTAACATAGAAGGGACATTTAAAAAATAATATAATTATTGTTTCAGATTTTTATAGCTCCAGTTTTAAAATTGTAATTTGATTTTTGCAAAGATGTTACTGGAATTTGCAAAGATTTGGGAATAATACGAAGATAGTAATAAAAGACACTCATTTCTACTACTGCCTTTTTCTCACAAAATGCTTTTCCAATCCATCCATCTCTCCCTCCCTCTCTTCCTCTCCCTCTCTGTCCCTCTCTAATACACACACACACAATTGCATTTTCTGATGGCTTTCAAGAGGGAATTACATCACATAGTAGACTATCTCTATCTACTAGTCCTAGTAGTGTTTGTTAGAATTTAGTATTCTTATGATCATGAACTAGAATTATTTCATTGTTGGGAAAGCTGCCTTTGAGAACACCAAAATGTAATAAAAATTCTTGATTGAAGGTCTGGACAGTGAACTTTATTCTCACCTGTGTCACTAGTTGTATGACCATTGGCTTATCACTTAACTTTATTGCTTTCTAATTTGTTGTGTTGTGAAAACAATGTTGATTACTTTCAATAATTTTAAATGACATATTTCTAATAGTGAAAGGTTTTTAAAAAAAATTATTTATTTATTTACTTTAGAGAGAGAGAGAGCCAGAGAAGGCAAGCAGGGGGAGGGGAATGGGGAGAGGGAACGAGATCTCCATTGAACAAGAGTCCTGACATGAGGCTCAATCTCACTATCTTGACCCTAAGATCATGACCTGAGCAAAAACCAAGAGTCTGATGCTTAACTGACTGAGCTACCCAGACGCCCGATCAGTGAAAGTTTTTTGATTCTGTGAAAGAAATATAAAAACTTTCAATTGTAACAAATGTCTTACTAACCCATTACATTACTTCATATATTCCTTGAACACGATAAGCATTAGCTGCTATATTTGTTCTATTTAATATACTATATACTTTACATATATTCATAATAGTAATACTATTTTCTTGTTGTTCTCATAAAATATATTGAAATTGCCATTGCATCTTAGTACTGGAATTTCATAATCTTATATATACATAAAATTCAATATATAGTTTATGGAGTAAATTTAAATATTTTATTTGGCTATATTTTATGTTGTCCTTTATACCTTAGCACTTCCCTTGGCATGGTGTAGTAATAATAGTGCCATAAAAATTGTGTTTTTCTTACTATTCTTGCTATTTTAGACACAGAATAAAATTTAAAATGAAAATTGGCTTCATCTTTAAAAAGTGAAATTAAGGAGCCCCTGGGTGGCTCAGTCATTAAGCGCCTGCCTTTCGTCTCAGATCACGATACTGGGGTCCCGAGATCCAGACCCACATTGGGCTCCCTGCTTGGCAGAAAGCCTGCTTCTCCCTCTCACTCTCTCCCTCTACTTGTGTTCCCTCTCTCACTGTGTCTCTCTGTCAAATAAATAAATAAAGTCCTTAAAAAAAAATGAAGATAACTGACATATATATGCCCCTGCTTATGTGTTCTTGTGGCCCTTTATTTGGGACATCCAGTTGTTCATTGTAAGGATGAAGACTTACTACATTTCTTGCACATTATTTTTCTTTGTTTTTCTTAGATATAATATGAAATTTGAATGACATGTGGTCATAGGAGTCCAGTTAGCAATATTATTTTTATACAGATGTCGCTCCTTTTAACCTAACAGTTGTTTACTGAAGTAGCTCTTCAGTGACATGTTAAGAACTAAGTGATGACTTTAATATAAGCCGTTAACATTTTATCATTATTAATAAATATTTTGGTTAAGGGAAAATTAGTATTCATTCTAAAATTTAACTTATATCTTATCTAATAAGAAAATTATAGTGCCTTAGCCATTTATTTTGTATTGTATGATATTATATTTTCAAGACAGATTATTTGTATCAGTATTTTTATTAGTGAAAGTACTAGCTTTAGATTAATTCCACATCAAATCTCATACACTACTAGTAATTTTCTGTGAAATCTGATATAATTCTACAAATAAAAAGTATTCACTGCCAAGAATGAGCTAGCACCTATCATTTCTTTTCTTTTTTTTTTTTTTAAGATCTTATTTATTTATTTATTTGACAGAGAGAGAAATCACAAGTAGTCAGAGAGGCAGGCAGAGAGAGAGGGGAAAGCAGGCTCCCTGCTGAGCAGAGAGCCCCATGTGGGGCCCGATCCCAGGACCCCAAGA